>JAUZST010023113.1:0-59155 GCA_034779995.1 Parotocinclus haroldoi
GGGGATCCTCCGCTCTGAGAGAAGAGACCGGAGCACCTCAGGGAAAAACAAAAGAAAGTGCAGTAAACATTTGGAAACATTATTCAAAAGCCTGAGTAAATAAATATGTTTTTAATTGAGATTTGAACGTTGAGACCTGGTTAACTTAATTTCACTTATAAATGAAATGTATATAATAAACATCCATTCCTGCATGTCAGACTTGCAACACATTCCAAAAGTGTTGGAATAGTGAAGTATTTACCACTTTGTAATGCTGCCAGTCCTTATCACCACACTTAAAAGAAATTTTAAAACCGAGTGATTTAGTGTTTCATGTGTTACTTTGTTCCATTCTTCCTGCAAGATATGCAACACTATGCAGTGGCTGTGTTTTTTTTACGTTTCGAAATTTTCCACACGATCTCTCAGGGACAGGTCAAGACTGCAGGCAGGCAGGCCAGTCCAGTACCCATGCCCTCTTCTTTTGCAGTCAAGCCTTTGTAATGTGTGCAGCATGTGGTTTTGCATTGTCTTGTTTAAAATACATGGACATCCCAGGAAAAGATGATGTCTACAGCTGAAAGGCTGCACATGTTGCTCTAAAATCTCAATGGACTTTTCTGCATTAATGCTGCCATGACAGAAGTGTAAATGAGCTTTGCCAAAGGCCCTGACACTGCCCCATACCATGGCAGATCCTGGTATTGGTGCTGATAATGGTCTGTACAGTATTTTTTGTACATTTGCTAATGTAACTTCATATTGTAGTCATTATCAGGTACTGAAGCAGTGTTATCTGAGGGATTGAAGATCACAGGCGTTAAGCTGACGTCCTTGACCTTCAAGCAGTGAAATTCCTCTAGGTTCTTTGAATCATACATAGATATTATGCTCTATAGATTGAACAATATCAAATCCCTTCCTGACTTTATGTAAGGTACATTGTTTTTAAACACAAAACTTAGCCTTTTCTGGATGCTGCTTTTGTAGCAAGTGACAATTTAAATCACCTGTTTAAAACCATGCCAATATTTTGATGTATTAATTCATTACTAGCTCTAAATTCCCATTTCCATGGTTCCCACTGTCTGCAATGAAATAAAAGCCAAAATAAATGTGCATTTCATATGCATTGTACATACGGTCATACGACATACTGTCCCCAATTGTTTTCTGATTTAGGGTTGTACAATTTCAACGGTGCTTTCCAAGTCAAGACAAGCCATATTTATTTATATAGCACAGTTTACAATGGAACACAGCCTCAAGCTTTACAATTTTAGATTTTCTTCTAATATCTAAGGCCAGTGCCAAATTGAGCAGGCCTATGGTTTTCGCTCTCCTGTGACCCAAGTCCTTTATTAAGAGATTTTTCTTATTTGATATTTCTGTCCTTCCTCATTCCTACTATTATTAATGCTGAGATTTCAGTAGTAATTAAAAGTGACATTTTGTGTTGAATTT
Organism: Parotocinclus haroldoi; assembly: GCA_034779995.1. Classification (NCBI taxonomy): domain Eukaryota; kingdom Metazoa; phylum Chordata; class Actinopteri; order Siluriformes; family Loricariidae; genus Parotocinclus; species Parotocinclus haroldoi. The sequence goes on from JAUZST010023113.1 coordinate 1,447, forward strand.
GGAAACCACTGTGTTGCTCACAAAAATGAGGGGATACTTGAAAATGAAATATCCCATAATTAAATATCCTCTAATTTCTGTGAGCAGTGGATAATGTTATTTGCAACCCAGAATCAGAAAAGATCAGGACGATGTGGAAATCCAAATGCAGTATTCTTTAAATTTGCTTAGACTTTTGTTTCTTTGCATACAGCATGAACCCAAAGTATTTAATGGGTTTTTTTTTTTGGACAAATGTATTTTATTTGCTAATAAACATCCATTTCTGAAATTCATGCATGCCATGCATTCAAAAACGGGTGGTAATGAGGTTAAAAAATATTATGTGATTTAAAATGAAGCATATCCCTAAAAGTTTGTCAACAAATACATTAGAACTGTTCAAAAGCAATGTTCCTCACAATGAGATTGACAGGGATTTATCACTCTACAATGCAAAGCCTAAACTAAAGACCAGTGATTTCCAGTTCCTAAGGCAGAATCAAGAACCAAATCCTTCAATAACTGATAGAACAACATGGGCAAGGGATTACTTTGGGAAACTTTTGTCAAACATTGCAATACATCATTCATTCATCCATTCATTATCTTCTGCTTAATCCACACAGGGTCACAGGCCAAACATTGCCCACTCAGCAACTCTACAACCCTAGATGGGATGCCAAGCCATGGTAGGGCACACACAAAGTCACAAACTAAGGCCCACTTTAGACACACCAATTAACCTAACACATATGTCTTTGGATTGTAGGAGGAAACCAGAGCAAACTCACGCAGACATGGGAAGGATGTGCAGACTCAGCACAGAAAGGATCCAGATCGATCCACCCTGGGATTGAACCCGGGACCTTCTTGCTCTGAGGCAGTGGTGCTACCCACCGCAATATATAATTACATTCACAAATGCCACATGAAACTTTGTGCAAAAAAAGCGGCGACCTCTTCTGTGGGCTCAGAGGTATCTCGACTGGACCATCACACATTGGAAACGTGTATTGTGGTCAGGCAAATCAGTATTACAGTATTACAAATCAGATGCTCTGAACAAAAGTCAAAAATGACCATCCAGACTGTTGTCTGCAACAAGCCTAAGTTTAAAAGCCATGCCAAATGTGCCTATGGCAAAGGTCATTCCCATTTTTGTGACGGCAGCAATAAAGCAGAAAAGTTTGATGTTTTAAAGCAACATAAGCTGCCTTCGGATTGACATATTTTTCGTTGTCATCCGTGCATTTTCTTCACCAAGACAAAAAGTTAGCACTAAAATATGTACTGCAACATTTCTATAAGGAACATAGTAACGGTAGAGCTGTAGAATACTAATGAACGGGTGGTGTTGCTGTGGTTATTGCTAATGCTTGGGGGTCTTTTAATAGAGATTGGGTAGAGCTCAGAGTTTCTGATGGTTCCGATTATTTAGGGTTACAGCACGAGGGCTTGGAAAAACCCATGATGCAGATTGGGCACTGATTGGTGTTTGGTGTAACAACAGAATTTGGCAGAGCTGGGCCGGAGCTGGTGCCACTCCTGCTTGTTTGCTGTTACAGTGGATAGAGCTGGCATAAATGAGGCGAAGCTTATTGCTGGTTGGTGAAACGGTAGATGTAGAGCTGGAATAGAGCCACTTGTTTGGTGTTGCATCAGAGACTGGGCAGAGCACGATAAAGGAGGTGATTCTGATGTGCCTTGTTTAGTGATAGCTGGAACAGGGATTTACTAATGGATGTTTAGGTTCTTACAGTAGATACTGGGACATAGCCTGGTGATGCTGATGCTTGTTTGGTGATACAGTAGTGAAGGGTAGAGCTGGGATAGAGACGGTGACGCTGATGGTTGCTCGGTGTTGCTGCAGCAGCAGTCCTCCCACGCCCTGCAGCCCGCCCACGCTACGATCTGCGTCACGCCGCTGCGTGGGAGTGAGAGTGTGCGATTGTAGAGAGCGGAATATCCCGGCGCGGCTGGCAGTAGGGGAGTGAGCAAAGGCGGAAGAATAAGTAGTTCGTGGCTCCCTGTCTTTTTGTTTTTGTTTTTTTTTTCGTGTGCACATTGGTTTGTTAACAGAGACCGAGAGCGGAACTACTTATCTACCTGCACACGCGCGCAGTCTCTCTATTTTCTCTTTACGTCGGTCACTCTGTCTATCATTGTTAACCCGATGTCGGGCGAACCTGCGCCTCACTGATCGGATAGTTAAACTTTGTTTTTGTTAGAATCCTGCAACCCGGGAGCAAGAGACCACTTTTGGGGTTTAAGAAGAGCCTGAAGAGGGCAAAAGGTAGGAGAACTACGTGTCAACACCGCTGCTTGTGTTTGGTTTTCGCGCTTGCTTCTGTCCGAACCCGCGCACGAGCGTCCTACCTTCGTACACCACTATTCTATATTCATCATAAGTAGTCTTATTTTAAATTAGTGTCCACACGTAATATATATATATATAGACAGACATAGAAGTTGTTATGTTAGGGATTAGAAATCCTTTAGATTATATATGGTTGTACTAGAAATCAGTAACAGGAACACATTGAGAGGAAAACCTCTGTTTAAACTACATTGCTCTTTGTTGTGTCCTTTGTGACCTCTGTGGGTGCAAAGAACATAAAGGATTTCATGTTTAATAGCTCTTCAGCCAAGTTTTCCTTCAACTCACAACCATCCAAAGAACCTCAGGGAAACCCTTTCACTAGTGTTTACAGTTATACACTAGCATACTACAATTACACAAAGCCTATTGTATTTAATGTTTAGATAGTGCATACTATGTAGTACGGTAGTGCATAATATTTACACAAGCTTAGAGGTACATCTCCAGACACGGCTTGGGAAAAGCTGTGACTCTTCATGATACCCATGGATTGCTAAATCATAGCACTATATTGCCCTGTTGTAGGTAATAGGATCGATTCTTTTCAGTCACCAGCTTCCACATGGAACCTATTTAAACCCACAAAAAATTGCACTGACCCATAGATCTTTCTGATCCTTTTAGGCTTTAACCACTTATTAACTAATCTTTAAGAAAAAACGTAAACGTAGACTGCCAGCCATTTAAGCTTTCAGAGGCTTCTTCAAGTGGACAATAGAAATTGTTCTACCATTTGACCACTGAGCAATTCAGACAGAGTTTTTCTTAAGATATCTGTATGGCGTCTAACTCCAGTACTGTAGATCAAATACATAAAGCTAAGTCAGCAACAGAGCACGCCGTATACCATGGCCAGCATTTACATCAATCTAGCATGTTAGTGTTTATATTGTTTAATATGATTTCATTTACTCCAATATACAAATGTGTTAGTTTGTGAGTGGAAAAGGTGCAAACGACCTCAGAAACAGGTCAATTTCGAACAGTTAGTTATCCAAAGAACTCCAGAGGAACCGGTTAGGAGTGTCCAAGGGAGCGTTTGGTAATTGTACACTATTTAGTGTAGTGCAATGTTCCAAGCCAACTAAGCATAGATAGATAGCATAGCATGTGCTATTTTCATATACACTGCTCACAAAAAATATCGCCAATTAGTTATCAAATTTTTCTTCGATATTTAAATGGTCCATACCGTTTATTACAGATCGACACATAACCCGTGTGTAACTTTTCTGCAGTGAAACCTTTGTACCTTTGAAACTCTTTTAACGCGTTTTGCTTTTAAACACGGTAAATTCATACGTATACAAAGTGATAAATCACCTGTGGAGTGAAATTATTACAAGTGACATGCATTATATTTTTCGGGATCAGACGTGCCTCATTCATGTGCCTTGTAAGGGGGCGTACACCCCTCTTTGGGAACCACTCCCCTAGTGTTAGGCTACATGCCTGATTACTAATGCCATAGTGTGTGGAAGAACTAATATATACTTATATAAGTAATAAATAACGCGGTTTGTAATTCCAGGAGTGTGTCCCCATGTGACCTAGTTTGAATTCATTTGGAATTAAATATAACTCATTTATTTATACTGTGTGCATGCTTTCGTTTATTTTGCTGTTTGTGTTTTCTGAGTATGTTTACCTACAATCATGAATCTGTACTGTGTACTTTTTCGTTTCGAATTCAATGTCAACAATAATAGAACGTGAGTCTGGTGATGTGCTGGTGATTCTGCCAGGCATGATTAAGAAAAAATTCCATATACTCATGGTGTGTTTGTGGGGCAGGTGAAGGCAGTAAGCCTCTGTGGTATTAGTGAATCAGTGTTTTTGGGTGACGTAATAGGAAATTTCGGCCTTGTTTCTCTGTTCTGTGATCTGATATGAATGGTAAACAATCCACAGGATCCCCCTTCTCTCGTGTTAGTGCTAGTGCACATAGTTTCTTTGTCAGTTTTTCATAACATAACATGAGAAAGTGTATAAACTTGTCGTGTTCTGCAATTCTCAGTTTGCATGCTTGATTGTATTTGCATTCGCTTGCTTCATGAATTGTGGTTGCAGGTGACAGGCTAGTCTGCGCACCAAAAGTGTCATTCATTAAGAGGTGTAGTCAAAATTGCTGCCACAAATAATAATAATAATAATAATAATATGATAATAATAATAGTAAGAAGAATAAGAAGAATAATAAAATAATAAATATTAGAATAATTATTAATTATTGGAACTGTAGTAGAACTGCCACTGTCACATTTGAAATGATTTAACTAATGATTTATGTACTATATGTACAGTGCCTTGCATTGAAATTACTTGAACTAGAATTTATATGTATTCCTGATATTTATTAGCCACTTAATTGTACTGATTGACCTGCGCTTACAAGGCTGATATTCAAAAATAGTGGAAAGAAGGAAGATAATCCTTGTTTCCAGCATTACAATTTGCTGGTCTTAACTGAGACTGGGATTAAAAACAAAAAGCAGTATTTTTTTCCAAGAAAGAAGATGATTCTATTAACTGGTAATAAATGTTGTGGCCAAGTTTAATACACTTTGTATTTCTTTATTTACATTTATATGCAATTTGAGTTCAGCAATTGTGTCTCTTAATTATTAAATTATTAATATGTTTTTTTCAGTTGTAAAAACAAAATGTGATACCAACACTATATACGCAGTGAGGCAACGGTCACAGGACGTGTGTTGTGTTGTGTAATGGACTTTTTGCAAAGGCTGCCAAACAGTTGTTGAGGTTTCTTGGTCGGTAGCAGGCTTTGGGTGACCACTACGTGGCTTGTTCTCCACAGTCCCGGTTTCTCTGAATTTGGCTGTGAGGGATGCAACAGTGCAGTATATATTTGGTGGTCCTTCTGAGTTCTCGGTTGTTGAAGTCTGTGGCTAAGATACGGCAGCCGCGTTACCCGGATATCAGAAGCGTCAATCTTCAGTTACCTGTGATGAACTACAAAAGTTTAGAAATTTCTGTGTTAATCATTTTTAAACCACAAGAGATATTTCAAATTGATTACGGCAGTCGGTTTCTAGGACAATTTTGGTCTTCTTTGATATGCTACATGACCACCTTCCCATTGAAAAAACTTTATCCAACATGGCGACTTTCAAGATGGCGGCCATGTTCCGAACTAAGCCCAAAACGTAGGCCCCCTCAGCCATTACTTGTTTGAATATTCAGACATGTCATTTCCCCAACTGTTTCTGAAATCAAAAAGGTCTTCTGTGACCTTTGACTCACCCTGTAGAAAAGTCAGTGGCTACTTAATATTTACGGCATTTAGCAGATCCAGAGTGACTTACACCTGATACAGTCTTACAATCCAAGCCGTTGTGGGTTAAGGGGCCTTGCTCAAGGACCCAAATGTGGCAGCTTGGTAGAGGTGGGATTTGAACCTTGTTAAGAGGTTTGATTTCTATTTGATTGACTCTCATTAATAAAACATCAAACTTATACACACAAAACATCATCACATCACAGGCAAACTGTGACGATGATCTAAACTATCGCTCATAATTAAGCTAGAACTACGCAAACAAAGAGAAATACAAAGGTTTTGGAACGATCAGAATAATCCTCGGACTTTTACATGCAGGATGACTTAAGAAAAGTAGTTATTTTAGGGAAAATAAAGTACAAATAATTAATCTGATCGCTGCTAAAAGAAACATTTGAAGATTCCTGCCAAAGTAGGTTTTACTTAATATGGACAAGCTATAGAAACATTTCATAATTTCCAATATGTTAAATGGAGTGAATAAACAATATGGGTTCATGAAATATATCTCAAATTTAATTTCACCACGCTATATTTGCGCTCAATTAATTCCACTTGAGATATGAGCAGTACACAGAAGTTGAGCGGGTTACCCAAATCTTTGCTGCTCTTGTGCTCAGGCTGTGTGAATTTTAGGAGTGCGTCTGTGATCATTCTCACTGTGGCAACAGCACTGCTGTCGGAGTGCCCATTATTTTTTCTAGTTGATGAGGGTCTGCCACTGGGCAGTAAGTGCATGCTGAGAGAGCTTTCAACAGACAGCGTAAAACCTTGGCCTTAAATCTGAGCTTGAGCCACATACAGTGCCAGAGAGAGAGAGCGAGAGAGAGAGAGGGGGAAAGGGAGAACGGGAGAAAGGGAGGGAGAGAGAGAGAGAGAGAGAGAGAGAGCGAGAGAGAGAAAGAGTGAGTGAGAGAGAGAGAGAGTAAGGGAGGGAGGGAGAGAGAGAGTGAGAGTGATGAGGAAATGAAAAGCCCATTCATGTTTATGTTAAATTGGTGTCAATTAGGTTTTAGACTCTAGGATTTGGCCTTCATTTTTCACTGGAGAGTCCGACGTATACACACTGTCTGCACCATGTAATCACATTTTCAGACATATTCTAGAAGATCAATGTGAAAAGTTTGTATTGTTTTACTGTTTTTCCAAATACTTTTACTTTTACTACAGGGTGAGTCAAAGTTACATATCTAATACCCCATCAAGTAATGGGTGAGGGGGCCTATCTTTTAGGCTATGTCTGGAACATGTTCCTCTTTAAGACTGCCATTTTGGATCATGGGCAAGATTTTCCAATGGGAAGGTGGTCATGTAGCATATCAAAGAAGACACATTGTCTCAAAAAATTTGCAGTATCTCTTGTAGTTCAAATATTGTCAAAAAAAAAACAAACCCAAATTTCTGTTGTTTATCACAGGTAACTTAAGATGTAATTAATGATTCTAATGTCCAGGAAACACAGCTGTCAGATCATAGCAGCAGACTTCAACGACCGACACCCATTTCTCATAGAGAAATATACCCCATATACCGAGAACCCCATGTAAACCATGTAGTGGTCGTCCAAAGACTGCTACCGACAAAGAAACCACGACAACAAAGTCCACGATGTGGCATGCATGTACTGTGACTTTTGACTCACCCTGTATGTTAAAAATGAATAGCAAAATGATTCAAAGGCAAGATCACATAGCATTAATATGCTTCATCTCATATTACCCCATCCTATTAGTGCCATGTTAGGCTCTGGAGCCATCCACAGATTTGAGCCAATCTTATCCGTTATTATGTGTATGAGCCTTAAGTAAATACAGAAATGTTCCTTCTGTGGGGAAATCGGGAAGACTTTAGCTGTGACTTTCTTTTTTAAGAGATGGTAGTGAAATCTCTGCCAGTTTATTGCAGTATTACACTATTCTCGTGACTTTATAGTATATAGTATATAGTATGTAGAATATAAACACATTGACCCTCAAAATCAAAGTGATGTCAATGTTTGGACAGGTCTTAGGATCAGCTTTATCTTTTGGTAGAACCGGACTATATGATTATAGGTTACTTTAAGTTTTAGTTTAATTATATGGTAGGCTGTAACTGTAACTGACCAAGTTTAAATCCATTATTACTTGCTGCTAGTGATGGGCATATCATGTACTTGCAATATCATATTTATATCATATTTTATTACATATGTTTATCACAGTAATGGAATCAAATTGAATGGAATCAAAATTTTAAAGTCCAATGAAACAACTGCTTTAACGAGTTCTATAGAATAGTGCTTGAAAGCCAATTAATCTCATTTCAAAATATTTAGGTGGAACTATTGCTCATTCTTAGTGTTGTTCCCAGGAAAATGCTCCGTAACAGCTTTAAAATCCTCCCATGCTGCTCCATTAGCAGACCTTTGAAACTCATAACTAGTCTGACTTGTAGACCAACACAATTGCCTCATGGCCTCAGTTATTCTTGGAAAGCTCTTTCTTAAATAGCAAAATCCATCACCCTCTTTGCTCAGTGATTTCACAAAACTGTTGAAGTTTTATATGAAGAGGAGGCAGCAGAAATAATTTCGCTGTGTTGTCAAGAGTTTTATGCACCACACCTTTCTGACCCGGAATGAAATGCTTACGAGGTTTCATATTGTTCATATTATTATAATGTAAAATGTAAAATTATAATGTAAAACATGGCTTTTCTATTTAAAATGGAACCAGCAGAGCAGTACTGTATATATATATATATATATATATATATATATATATATATATATATATTCATATATCCAGTCTGCCTTTCGAGTAGCAGTGGAATGTGTTTCAATAGCAGTTACATGTTATTTGCTTGTATATTTTATTTGTATTGTATAGCCTGTGGGTGAACGTTGCCATTGTGTAACAGGACACCTTTCAGGTTGACCAGATCTATGTAAACACACTATGGCGTTGTCCATAAACCCAAAAATAAAAGTTACTACCCAAAGTGGGCAAAGTTTAGTATACAAACAAACGAACCAGAATGCAGTGTCATCAGGCATGAGGAGAATGGTGCTGTATTTAGAGGTCAAAATATTTTTCAAGAAATCTAACCCGCTGTGTTTAAGATGAGGTCAGTTCACACAACTCTACAAACACCTCATCCATGCACACATACCTGTGTTTTAGTGGTTAAGTATCCAAATCAGTTTGCATAATGGTGCAGATCCAGGCATATTATAGTTGTTGTTGCAGTCAGTTTGTGCTTGAAGTAAGCAATAATGCTTTAAAAAGGCACCAAAGCAGCAAACAATGAGATTATTAGGTAATGTTTTAAGCAGTTCTCCCAAGCAATCTTAATTACCTCCCACATTTAAAAGACATGCATTGGGTAAGTTGGCATCTCTAAGGTGTCTTACACACTCACACTGTGATGCTTTAGAGATGCCAGTTTACCTAGAACGTGTTTGGAAAGACGGAGAAAACACAACCCACACAGATACATGGGAAACAAGCACACTGCAAAGAGTCAGAAGCCAGGACTTGAACAGGTCTCTGGAGCTCTAACCACTGTGCCATAATTCCGGCCTGTTTTGTTTGTATTTATTTATTATTTATTTGTAAAAGAAAAGCTGTAGATACATTTTTTTTTTGCTGCAGAATAACTAAATTAGCATACATATCAGCAACATCAAATATAATAACAGCAATATTTTTAACAATAATAAAAACATATATAAGTACTGTAAATAAATTCAAACGATAATAATAACAGAAATAATATAACAGAATTATCTTACAGGACAGGAACACAGGAGTACAGGAACGATTATGTATCTTATCTGTAGTCAAGTTTAGGTATGTATTGCTTTGGCTTAGAAGCATAAAGTTTGGATTTTAAGTGGTTCAACAAAGGTTTGTTTTAAAATCTGCTTATATGATTATCTTTACTAGGAATCAAACAGTGCTGAAATAAGGCTAATCCCTCGAGTTGGTAACCTTGGCTGTGGCTCAGACTGAACACTAATACAATAGCACAGACACGTTATGACAACAGCACACCACAGTTGTGTCACCACTTTGGCACACTATTTACTTCACTGGTAAGACCTTTGAGGCTCAACCTAAAAAAATTGAACACTTGTAAAACAAAACAACACCCATGTATGGGGATGTTTTTCAATAGAATAAATAACAAACAAACAACAACAAAACCAAACTCTTGGGAGACCAATGTTTAAGACAGAGATGAAATGTCCTACAAAACATATTACAACCCTAAAGAGAAAGTGCTTGAAAAGAACATTTTGAGATGGTTCCAAAAATATAATTTGACCGGGTAACAACAAACCCCATCCTATCAAACGTGGCCCAGGTAGTGCTGCTTTAGCTCACTTAGCTTTACAACTCAATGTAATGTACCAGCTCATTAAATTCTGGCTGTTTTATCAGATGAGGAGAACCAGACATAAAGTGTCCAAAATTTGAATCAGTGACACTTTTCACGTTTGTTTCAAGCATTCCTTCATGGTGCTTCTTTGAACCTTAAGCGTACACTTGCCTTAGGTGCAGCAGAATGTACCGCAGCCGTTGCAACCCTGATGAGCAATTTCTGGTCCCTAAAATCTTCTACAGAAAGTTATTTCCATTGTGAAATATACTTTACTATACTGTTGCCTGAGGTACAGTACATGTGCATCATATGTGTCACATCAATATGTGTCAAACAGCATCTGCTAACTGAGAACAACTTTTATAGCGTCTCCGACAGAATCGAACTAGTCTTACATGGCTTTATGGGCATAATGCGAGTGGACTTTAAATATGGTGGAATATCGAAACAATAGGCTATATGTTCAGTATGGTGCTAAAACATTAAGGTGATCTTTACGAGGTGCAGCCCCAAATCTATAACATATGCCAGAAAGCATTTATCAAAAACATCAACTGTTGTGGTACAGCTAAATCAGTAGCTGATGAACAACTGAGCTTGTTTTACAGTTTTGCAGGCATTTTAAAGACTGACATGTTCACTGAATGTTTGAGGCCCAGCATTACATGTCTTGGATCAAGGGTTTTGATTGCATTCCTGAATGTCCATTAGAACAGTGTAAATTATATAAATAAATGCATCCTATGCATGTACAAATCATGCATGTATGTATGTTGTATTTCTGCTAACTTTATTACACCATGACTGTAAAGTTGCTCAATTTAACAAACTTGTAAAACTGAAAATGATTAAGAATTTGGACAGCGGCAACAGGCTATGCACAAAAAAAGGACAGTCTTACATGTTTTGAGACCTTTCAAAAACACTTATACAGATGTCAAATTTCATGTTTAATGGCTTTCACGTTTAAAGGTTTTTTTAATTTCATAATTCATAAATAATTGGAAGAATGGTAAACTTGACTGCATTGTAAAGGCTGTGTTGCTTTCATTTAGAAAATCAACAAAACCTCATTTCATGAAGGTTACTGAAAAAAGTCTGTTTGATGAGATGTTCTGTGCATCTGAAACACACTTGATATGATTCGTCATCTTGCTCACTAATAATACTTAGTAACAATATTTTCAAACACCCAAGAATGAGCAAGCCACATTTCTTCACTTATCTCTTTATTTAGAAGAGATCTGGAAAATGTTATGATAGGAGATCAAGGCACTCAACTGTGCTGCTACTGACATGTTAAAATGCTGCGATTAATGAACAACAAAATTAGAACTAATGACTACAACGAAACACAACTTGATTCCATGAGCATCTAAGCTTTAATCTCCTTACTAAAATAAGTGGGTAACACAAAATTAAATTAAATTTGGCGACCTCTGAGGCAGAACACATATCGCTGCACGCCCCCGAGTTCTCCGTTCTTTGTAAGGGGATTCTGGGATGGCAACGGAGTCTAAATCCCAGCAGGCAGGAACAAATGCAGCCTGTGCTGTTGTGAGGGCCGGTCCACCTACGCCTGCTGCAGAGGTGGAGTGTGGTATGCGACTCTCCCAACTCTTCCTGGGAGCCTGACAGGCGCGCTCGTACAGTCGCCTCACGCCACATATTTGTCATCCTCCGCTGCAGCACCAAAAACTATTCACTAAACAAACACAGTTACTAGTGCAATGCTGTTGCATTACATTAACACACTATAGTATGGCTATAAAAACAAGTTTAATGAAGGTGAGGGTAACAATGGGTAACACAGGACGGGAATACACAAACGCATGCACAAGGAGAACATTCTAAACTCTGCAACGAAGCACTACGCAGAGGAAAGGATTAAACCAAAGTCTCTAGAGCTATGCAGCAGTAACACAACTATGCCACTCTTCTTTTTATTTAGCTACTATTAAGACTGTAATCTAGTTGTCCAGTTTCACCCAGAGGAGGACTGGTTTCTCCACTGGAGTCTCCCCCTTAAGCATCTCAGTAAGATTTTCCTTACGGATGTCGCCTTCGGCTTCTCATGGTGCATAGACTCATTTTTTCATATCAGTTTGGTTTGCAGTAATGCCTGTTGTTAAAATGTGAATTTGGAAGTTGAATTTTCTTAGTTTAAAGAGGTCATTTAGCACTATATAAATAAATCTGACTTGACTTTACTTAAAGGAGCAGTTTGAAGAAGCAAATTGAGAGAGTCCGAGCTTGTTTCTGGGGTTGACGTCCTTGGTGAAACGACTTGCCACAAGATGCTTTGCGTTCTGTGAAAATGTGGCTTACACCCTCACTAGAACATCATTAGGTAGAAAATATCATCGTTGTAGCAATTCTATAATGAGCATATACTCATTTGCTAAAATCAAAAATGTATCATAAATGTAGACTCAGCATCCCATCTTGACAGAAAAAACAGATATGTAGAAATGTTTGCATGTTTGCAAATGTATTAAAAAAGAAATACAGAAATATCACATGGTCATAAATATTCAGACCCTTTGCTGAAGAAGAAGTAGAAGCTCCTTTTGAGCTAGTACAGCCATGAGTCTTCTTGGGAATGATGCAATAAGTTTTTCACACCTCGATTCGGGGATTCTCTGACTCTCCATTCTTCCTTGCAGATCCTCTCCAGTTCCATCAGGTTGGATGGTGAACGTTGTTAGACAGCCATTTTCATGTCTCTCCAGAGATGCTCAATAGAGTTTAGGTCAGGGCTCTGGCTGGGCCAGTCGAGAATGGTCACAGAGTTGTTTCAAAGCCACTCCTTTGTTATTTTAGCTGTGTGCTTAAGGTCATTGACTTGGCATCAACAGGCTACAGTGGCAAGTATTTAGTGTGACCTCACGTATAAAGAAATATAAATAAGGCCCATTTCAGCACATTTTGCTGAACAAACTGACCCTAGGTTTTGTGATCAAAGATTTGGTGCTTTTTTCTGTGTACACTTCCTGTTTTGGGTTTGTGAAACCCGCTATGTAAGGAGTTTGTTGTTGTTGTTGTTGTTGTTTATGCAACATTCAACATTTATCCAAAGTGAGTAAATGCTTTAATAAATCAATAATTTAAAAAAAAGACACAACAAATACACAGACTATAGCAAACCTTGTTGCAGAGGTTATCTTTTCATTTGGAAATTAAAGTCTGTAAATCATGTTTTGTGAACCGTGAACATAATTACATTTGATTTGTTATCTTGCCCACCACGAGCACTAAGTTACATTTTCCAAACATGCAAGAATGATGTCATACTGTGTATATATATATATTTATAACTTGGATTTAGCAGCTCATTCTTAGAACTGATCAGTTCGTAGTTAAAACCTCAGGACTAAAGCTTGCATTTCAGTCTGATTTATGATGGGTTATAGCTTAGCGACTCTCAGTATGACACTTTCATATAATTCCACCTTCCCAACAAGTCAGTGCAAATTTCTGCCCTGCCCTCCAAAAACAAAGTCCATAAAGAAATGGCTTGCCAACTATAATGGAGAGCTTGACTGGCTTGAACAGATCTCTGACCTTAATTCCATCAGACAGCTCTGACATGAATGGAAATGTCAACTGTGAGTCAGGGCTTATTGTCCAACATCAGTTTCTGACCTCACAGTCATGTTACAAAGTCTTAGAAGAGTGGAACCAGTCTAATCACTAGCTGTATTAAATATAGTTAGCAGATGAAAGAATACATACTTGCAATCTTAATTATTCTAAATAAAACGTGCACATTCACGGAAGACTAAATGAGAACAGCGTAACTTGTGTTCCCGGTTGACCCTAATGGAGTGCAGATTTAATTGATTCATGCAGAGAAAGTAGCGAGTCACACTTCCTGAATGGATTGTTGATATTAAGTAACCACAGATAAAACGTTTCTACTTAGCATTACATCCGGCAGACATACCCCTAAGTGACAATGGCCACCTTGGACCCAATTGGCCATTTTCCATCAGGTGACTCGTGAGTTTTACAAGGTCTCACGTGTGAATGGGGATCAGGTGTGTTAAATTTGGTGTTATTTAGCTGTGGCCCCCTCCTACCGGCACAGATATGAGCAGCACACGTTTAATATACAATTAAGATGTTTGCAGGAAATTCAGAATTTTATTTCATGACTTGATGATTGTAGTCCTTTGTGATTGATCGGGTGAGGGGGTGTGCATGGTGAGCAAATGGCTAGGGCTGGGATGGGGATAGTCTTTGAAAAAGATGGATAACAGATAGCGAGAGATAGCTCAAACAAACTTATCCAGAGAGCTAGAGTGAATAGCGCTTCCATGTGTGTTATATAGTAACACTGATGTAGCGTCACAGGTTCAAAACCCTCTGTTTTAACTGGTAGATGTGAAGTTAAACGGTGCTTGATTTGTTAGTTATAATAGTCCAACCACTTGCATTTCAACATGGGGGAATCTGTTGCGTCTCCTTTGTACCAATATTACAGTAGTAGATGGATTCCATCCAGACATTTTGCAAATGATATATGCTTTTATGAAACTTTGGCAGAAATAAACGAATTAGATCAGGAAAGTAATTAAATCATGTTTCCATGCACTACAGTTATGTGAATGAACTTTAGATGACATGAGCTGAAACGATTAGGGGTGGAATTAAATCAAACAAGAATGGAGGAATTTAACTCTATCTTTTAGGGGAATAATCTTTACAACCAATCCTGATATGCGTGTGTTGGTTCACCACGGCAGCTCGCGTGAAGCAGAGGCTGCCTTTAACACATCCCACCTCTTCATGCGTTCATTCATTTATCTACTCAATCAGGGCTACATTACAATTTTAACAAAAATGAGTACATTCAATCGGGTTGACTAATAAATCATATCTAAATGTTGTTAAATTCATTTTGATTTTAGTCCGAGAAGATGGGACAAAATCATGTGACTTGAACTGCCAATCACAGCATGGTACATCACAGATTATTCCGAAAAACGTTTTCCACATTTTGGTATTCCAGCGAACTCTGCCTCCTCATCCCGGCTTAAAACTATTCTTACGATATTTGGGTGTTTATTTTTTATGTTAGATTTTTCCATTCAGGTTTTTCTTTGCGAATGTTCTAAATTTGCAAAACTTGGTAAATGGAAAATCCACTAGTGAGTCTCTGATTTTTGGTGATTGCCCACCCTGGTCTTGCATACCCCGGCTGAGATTTAGTTCAGATGGTGTCCAGTGTGTGTGTGGTGGCAACCAGGCCAAGAGTACAAAGACAACGGTGTCTAGTCTACAGTCAAGCACGATGGTGGGAATGTCATGGTTTGGGGCTGCATGAGTACTGCTGTTTGTAGGGAGCTACAGTTCGCAGAGGGAACCATTAGGTCTTCGGACCTAAACCTTAATGAGCATCTGTGGAGGAGCGCAAGGTCACTAACTTCCACCAGATCTGTGATGTCATCATGTCACCATTCCAGTGAGAACCTTTGAAGCTCTACTGAACTCTATACACAAGAGTGTTAAGGCAGTGCTGGAAAATAATGGTGGCCACACAAAATATTGTCACTTTTTTAAAAAACTCAGTTTTGTTGCCATAGAATAGTTACACAAATATGAGAGTTGTACTCACTTTGTAAGATACTGTATGTACCTTTGCATTGCAAATGAGGTGCTGTCCGGTGATATAACAGTAAACTTTTCCATTAACTGTCCATTTCCATTAACATAACTGTCTTAAAGCAGGTATAAATTCTGTCTATCTGTCTATCTGAAGTACTAAATTATTTATACATTTATACAATATATATTATTATTATTATTAATTATATATTTATACAATACATTTCTTCTCACTGGCCAAAAAATAGTACCACTTTGTTCACTCCACAAGTATTCAAGCATATACAATGATTCTGTCCTTTAGAGATAGGAAAAAAATTAGTTATTCAATCTGTTGAATCTCAGATATCAGATATATCTATAATGCACTGAAACTTGCAGTCAACCAGTTATCTCAATACTACAGCTACTGCAAAATGCTGCAGCTCTACTACTCACCTAAGTGAATAAAATCAATAGCACGTTACACATTTGCTGCATTCAGTTCATGGATTTAATAATGGACTTGATTTGATCAAACATGGCTTCTGTTAACACCACCTCGATTTCAACAAAGGAAAATTAGCCTCTCCTGTATTTTGTAGCCTATCCCCAGAGGACACAAAGCCTCATCACATGGCTGGCCAATCCATCAGTCTGCAGAGCCAGGGGATGATCCACTGACCAGTCCCCCAGACAAAGTCCATTGTGTCTGCAGGTGGTGCTTGGCCCAAGCAGAAGTCACCATCTGCAGTGACTTGAACTGGGGTGCACCTGATGCTTTCTGGCCTACTGGGTTCCTTTGTCTCACCAAAAACCCAAATTGGATTTCCAGCCCAAGCCATTTCTGCTTGGGTTACCTCTGAGTACTCCGGTTTGCTGCCACACTCCAAAGGCATGCATTAGGCAATAGGTATGTTGAAAGTATCATAGTGTACGTGTGTGAGTGTGTGTGTGTCCTGCAATGGACTGGCAAAGATTGGTTTTGCACTCTGTGCTATTGCCCCCTTTGACCCTGATTTGGATTAATTGAATAATTTCAGTTGTTATTCACAATGTACTGGAGTCACTGTAAAAGATGGAAATGCATTCCGCTTCTGCTTTGTTTGGTCTTTGATATCTTATTTTGTGAAGAGCTTTAATTCAACTCGGCATGACAAGTTAGCAGAGAAAATGTAAAAATGGACTACCTCCCCAAATAACTGTTTTGTGTACGGTACTGTGTCAGATTAGATTGCCCAGTCTCTTTATTAGAGTACAACCAGATAGTACAGGAAATAAAAAAAAAATAACAATACAGCTTCCTTAGGATACTGTGGCAAGTATTTAGTGTGACTTTCCCTATTACTTAAGCAATAGTAGCATCTGGCAACTTTGTCAGCATGCTAAGTTGACCCTAAGAAGCTTGATCAGGAAGACTCTTTATGAAATATGAAGTAGCAGCAAAGACACCACTTTTTTGGAAGTAGAAAATTGTAAAAAAAAAAAGAAAAAAAAGAAAAAAGGCAAGACATGCTAAAGCTATCAAAGATTGGAAAGAAGATCAGTGGAATAGAGCATTATGGAGTGACAAATCCAACTTTAAAATTGTATTGTTGTGTTCTGCTATCGACAATATGTTATATATGGTCAATGTACCATTCCTTAAACAATCAAATTAATGGTGGCCTAAGTACTGTGTGTTGGACAGTACACCAATATAGTATAATATTGCTTTGTTAGCTAATGATTTCTATATTGAAAAAGAAGAGTATCTAATCTTATTACAGCGCTATCTATGTTTTTGTCTGTACATTCCAGTCTGTTGTTTCCAGCCTCCTCACCGCATTTTTTCTGTCTGTTCAGGTCATGGCGGCGACTTTGCCCAGGACACTTGGCGAGTTGCAGCTCTACCGCATCCTACAGCGTGCCAACCTGCTGTGCTACTATGACGCGTTCATCCAGCAGGGTGGTGACGACGTGCAGCAGCTTTGTGAGGCTGCCGAGGATGAGTTTCTCGAGATCATGGCACTGGTAGGCATGGCCAGCAAGCCTCTGCACGTCCGGCGCCTACAGAAAGCTTTGCGTGACTGGGTCACCAACCCGGCACTATTCAACCAGCCACTTGCCTCGCTGCCTGTTTGCAGCATCCCTGTCTATAAGCTGCCCGACGGCCCCACCATACCAGTTAAGGTACCCAAAGTTGACCCGCCAAAGGCTGAGGCAGGCAGCGGGAGCTCATCAGCCACCGCCTCACCTCTGCAAACTGGAAACGAGCCACGTTTCTGGGCTGAGCGGAGCCTCTCACCTGAAATAGGCTCGCCGTCATCCCCGCTGCCCCGCGATGCTCTCGAGGTGCTGGACGCCGCTGCTGTTCAGGCTGTCACTGAGTGCGTCGAGAGGATGGCCCGAGCGCTGCCCAAAAGCGACCCAGCTGAGCTCAGGGAGCAGCTTAAGGCAAACAAGAAACTGGCCAAAATGATCGGCCATATCTTTGATTTAAGTGACGACGACCCTCGCAGAGAGGAGGAGATACGCAAGTACAGTGCCATCTACGGCAGGTTCGACTCTAAGAGGAAAGACGGCAAACATCTCACGCTCCATGAGGTTAGCGTAAACACGTTTTTTTTTTTCTAATACTTTTACTTTTCACCAAGTAGATCAGCGTAGGTGCTTCTGGTGCGTAACGGCCTTCAAGTTGAAACTGAAGCACGAGGTTAGTGTACAAAACTCCACACCTGCTTTAATAAACAGTTTGAAAAACGAACAGCATACGCGTTAAAAGTGAGAAAGTACAAACCGCACAGGACTTGCAAGGAACTATTACAACTACAACTGTTACACACCTCCTACCCGAGTGTGATGCTGAAGTGAGCGATACCAAACTATGTGCGAAGAAACAAAGTCATTCCTTTGTTCTCTGAGATCACTAATGATAGTGATGCATGCAGCTTGGTAGCATGGTGGGGCAAAAATAGTTTTGGTTCCAGAGCTCCAGGGACCTGGGTGTAATTCTCCACGTTTCTGGTTTCACCTTGTGAAAACATTCCAGAAGGCGTGAGTGATTAGAATATGTGATGCCCTGCCTTGTGCCCAGTGTTTCTAGGATAGGCTCCTGTTCTACTGGTGTCATCACCAGGATAAAGCCCTTACTAAGGCGGAGTACTCTACTAGCATACAGGACATAGGTGTGTGTGATATGTATCATCTACAATGTTATCTTAATTGTTGTTTTAACGATGTACCAGCTGAGATTATCGAGTATGTCTCTCACTTTTCAAGCATCCTTAAAAGGTCATTCAGTCATGATACAAGATACCGCACAAGCACTGGGTAGCGTTCTATCTCAGAGTGTATGACAGAAGTTAAAAATCAGTGTACAAAGTATGACAGGGAACAAAAAGCATCATCAGCATCGCAGTCTGCATTGTTCGTTTTAATTGGCTCATCCTCACTTGCATGAGGAGGTTTGACTTTGAAAAGACGGATGTTGATCAAAAGATGGCAATATTCAAACGTCAGAAATCGGTTGCCATTAGAGCTCAACAACTAACTTATTACACCACCTGAGAACTAACCACCATGCAGAATATTTGCAGACAATTACAACAAAAATCGGGAGTCAGGTGTCTGACAGGCTTAAACCAGCCGAGGTACAATCCTAAAAACACACTCAGCAAACTTTAGGGCATTCAGTCTGCAAACAATTACAATGTCCGAAAATATCAAGATATCTTTTTTTAATTAACACACACCCCTGTAATCCACTTAGCTCTTGCACCAAACTAATTCTGATGAAGGAGGTGTTGTGTACGTTTTATTTTTTATCTAAAACATGGCAACCATGTATATATACTATATAAATATATGAAGTATAATGTGCTTGTGATAAATTGATACCCCTAATGTTTTGTATAACCTCCTTTTTGGAATAAAACCACACAAGTCTTGTCCTAGAACATTTTATAAGGTTGGAAAATTGAGAGCAAATAATTAAACGTTAGAGAATCTTTCCACAATGTCCAGGATCCTACGTTCTCCCTTGTACCTACTCCTCTATAGATCACCACAAAGGTTTTATATGGAGTTTAGATCAGTAGACTGAGATGACCATGGCAGAACCTAGATTTTGTGTTCTGGAAACCTCTGGAACTCTGGCACTTTGTCCTGATGGAAGATGCAGTGAGGACTTTTTATGTTATATTTGGTATAGTATTTATACTATAGTATTTTATATTTATACTATAGTATTTTATATTTAGTTTTAGTTTAATATGAATAACAATGCTTCATTGGTTTATTTACAGTCTATTATGTTGTGTGTTCATAATTGATGAACGTGTGGTTTTTTTGTCAGGGAAAATCCAAATTTCTCATTTTTTATTGTTTGATTAAGCATATTATCCACAAGATGAATTTCTTATAATCTGATAACCTTATGACAAATGCCCATATATGCGCCGAATTGACTTTTCCTTTTCCTTTGCATTAAAATGGTTGTATCCCACAGCTGACGGTAAACGAGGCGGCAGCACAGCTGTGTATGAAAGAGGTGGCACTGCTAACACGCAGGGACGAGTTATTCGGACTCGCTCGGCAGGTCTCCAGAGAGGTCACGTACAAATACACCTACAGAACCAGCAAGTAAGGACTTCCCCTGGTTCTTCAAGCTAGTTTGTGCTTGTGTTGTGTTACAGATTAAATGAATACTGATTTAATAGCATTATCAATCTAATGCTTATTTGTGTCTGCAATGTGTGTGTAGTCCACTGACAATAGTATATAATCCTGAAAATTTGCCAAGTTTACTTAG
Organism: Parotocinclus haroldoi; assembly: GCA_034779995.1. Lineage (NCBI taxonomy): Eukaryota > Metazoa > Chordata > Actinopteri > Siluriformes > Loricariidae > Parotocinclus > Parotocinclus haroldoi. The sequence goes on from JAUZST010023113.1 coordinate 21,859, forward strand.
AATTTACTTGAAGAGAAACAGCTTACTGACGCTCTACCAACCCTTAATTTCACTGTCATTTTCATACCCACTAAGGCCAGTTCAGGGTCGCAACAAGCCTGGACTTTAGTGTTTAATGCAAACGTTTTCAGGGCACCCCTGAATATAAGTGATGTCTTCCCCGTGTCTGCATGAGTTTACTTCGGGTACTCCAGTTTCCTCCCACATTTCAAAGACGTGTGTTACGTTAATTAACGTTAAAGTACCCTTAGTGTGTGAGTCTGTATATGAGTGTGTGTGCCCTAAAATGGATAGGCGCCCTGCCTAGGGTTGTTCCTGCCTCATGCCAAGATAAGACTGAATGAATGAGTTTACAGCTTGCACACAAGGAGAACGTAAATATATTTAAAGTATTTTAATATTTTTGTATGAACTCTTAAGAAGCAATTAAAGATTTGGGACCTTGCGAAGAAAAACCCCACCAAAACAGCTTCTGAAGGGGAAATCCACTCTGCATATGCCAAATGTGCTAAATTATTTCTAGTGAATTTCATAATGTATATATTCGAATTAGCTGTAACTGTCATAATTTGATCATAATTCATTTTCAGCCTATTAGTAACATCTAATACACCTTTCAATTAGCCTGGTTTTCAAGCGTGCCTTTGTCCTATACCTCTAGTCTTCTCTGAGAACAATCAGAAACACCAAAACCCTGTCCAGGTGCTTCCTGCACTATACGCTTGGCATACCAGAGAATGGAAAATTCCACTTGTGTTGCATAATTAAAGCTGTTGGGGTTTCAGAGGTTTACTTGTCCCTCTCGGATCAATTCAGAAACTCACTATGGCTGATAAAGGAAGTGATTAACCTTAAATCAGATCATGCGTGATGAGGTATTTTGCTAAGGCATCCCTGAAATCCTTAAATTTGTCCAGAGAAGCCAAATGTCAAGTTTACTGACCTGTGGCTTGTGTTTCCAAAAAAAAAAGTCACAGCATGACAATAGTCAATCCTGTAAAACATAGTTGGAATGGGTGAGATTATTTGAATATCTGAATTGATCTGCATATGTATATTACAGTGGACTGAAGAGTAGCAAACTCCAACTATAGTATTAAACATAAACTTAATGAACTAATATTGTACTAGTATTGTATTTAATATTCAAGCAAAATATAGTCATGTAAAATCACTTGTTAAAATAATACTCACATAAACGCACTGTATTAAAAATAATTATTCATGAAAAACTACTTAATTACAGTAAATCTCATGTGCAAAATATTCATATAAAGTACTATATTACTGTAGCAAAATCGTATGATTGAAAATACTTGTAAGTGCTGTAAAAGTACTGTGATTATAATTATTAGCATAAAATGCTGTATTAAAAATTACTTACCCATTTTTACTGATTTCTAAAGTACTTTAAAACTACAATGACGTTGCATTAAAGATAATTCATTCATGTAAATGTGTGTTTTGATTTTTATTGCTTAGCAATAAAAAAACATTTTCTTATTCTGATCCTTGATAAGCAAAGCAGGCTAAAATTGCCAACCTAATCTTCAAACACCTTGGTGAATTCTGGATTTCTCTCGCTGTTTCGCAGGTCTCGGTGTGGTGATAGAGATGAACACTCACCAAAGAGGATTAAAACTGAGGTGAGTCAAGCCGTCATTTCGTACTTTTCTAGTAAGAGTACAGATCTCGAATTTAAGAGCAATGGATGAAAGGCCAAATGCATTCCTGAATGACTCTTCTTAAATAAAATGTCTTTTTTTTTATCGGGGTACTAGAAAATTGGTTTAAATTTCATTTGAGACACTGCTCATGTGGTACAATTACTGCTTAAAATTGCTGATTTATAATTTATTATTCACAAGCCTGTTAAGCTCCATTTCAGCAACATTACAATTACTAATAGCAATGAATGCTAGTATCTTAAAAAAATGTAATTGGGTAAGCCTTGCTGAAACCAGCTATAATGTTCAATAAATCAAATACATTCTGGAAAGTATTTAGTGTAACATCATTTTTAAATTTCTGGGGTTCTGGGTTTAGAAAGTCCAAAGCCAGGTTGTCTTTGGGTACTTAAATGTTTCCATCGCTCTGAAATTTGATTTTCAGATTTAAGGTATTATGTGGTCTTAAATTTGATGCTTGAGACATAAAATACTCTGACTTCACAGTGCACACATTCTTTTGAATTGGTCTCTCATGCATGAGACATGCAGTTAAGCTTGGCCATACATAGGAACCTTTTACATGTGCAAGTGCAAATTTATACCCAAAGCCGCTGGAAAACAGACAATGTGAATTCTAAGACCAGTGTCTGAAAAGAGATCCGAAGTTCACTGCATACTGTGTGTTTTGTAAAATATTTAACAGATAACTTGAATTGCAAATGTATATCAAGAGGCACAGATTTCCTTTTGCCCTGTCACCATCAGTTAGTGCATACATTTACTCGAGGAAGAGACAGGAAGCATATGTGGCAAGATTTGGATTGACTCCATACATAGGTCCACTCCATACGGAGATCAGCAAGGACAGATGTGTAGCTGTGTTTGACAAGAGCATACATGGGATAAATAATCAAGTTTGAACTCGATACCATTCATACCATACCATACCGTTTGTTTCTACTCACGTTCGCCCAATTTCAATTTCAATTTTTGGCCAAGTCTTCTGTTAAGAGATTATAGCTTTAAATTTTGTCAGACGAGAAAACACTTTTTGACCATTCATTTATTAAATTTCATGGAGTATTCACTTAATTTTGGACAGGGGTTCAGGCGAGCCTAATTGGCAGCAAGAACCATAGACAGGACAATAATCCATTGTGGGACACATACACGCACACACTAGGGGCACATTAGATTAATTAACCTAACACACGTCCTTGAACTGTGGGAGAACACCGGAGTATCCGGAGTAAACCCAAGTAGACACTGGAAGGGCAGGCAGATTCACAGAAAGGACCCAGATAACACCATCTGGGATTGAACTCAGGATCTTCTTACTTTGACAGCAACAGTACCACCCACCAAGTCACCATACCAGTCTCTACTCCACACAAATACTAATCATTCATTTGAAATGACATTAAACAAAAATGACACTTAACTATTCTATATTGTACATTATATACTGGGTTTTGTTTTTGATTGACTTGTGGAATAAATATTACAATTATTACAAGATTGGCACCAACGGAATAGTTTCTACAAAACTCCTAATCCACTACTATTTAAAACGAAGGTCCAAAACTTCACAAGACGTGAAGTGGATCAAATCCCTTAATTACATTCTCAATTTGGACACACTAAATCCCAGTGTGAACCTCTTCATAAATTATAACTCAGCTTCACAGAGTTCCAAAGACAGATTTGAAACTAGGCTAAAAAGAAACACTTACTAGTTACGCAACTAATTTCAGTCCCCAAAAACTGCACAGACAAAAGGCAAAACATCATCAAAGATGTTCATGACAGATTGGGCCAGATAATGAACATACATACAGACAGCAAATAGAAAATAGGAACAAATTGTTGAACTCTAAAGGTACATGTATGCATGTGACCAGGTTACAAATTTATTTATGCACATTTTCCCTTAAATATACTGCTTAAATGGCATAGACATGATTTCACCCTTCACATTTTACTCCTGGGAACAAGGGGTTTATATAGCAGAGGATGTTATTAAGGAGTCGAGGGACAGGGAAAAAGAAACCCACTGGGGTGAGGGGTGAATGGTCTGAATAATTACTAAAATAATTTGAATGTTGAACACGCTATAAATAAGTTAAAACAGTGCTTATGTCCTTTGGTTTACTATCAGTGTCAAGGCCGAATATTTCGGTTTACCAAACAGCAAGCGCTTTTATGTATTATTTTAATTATTTTGTTGCAAAACAGCAGAAAGGCAGATTAAATAACAAACTATACAATATTTACGTTGTGCGTTTAGGCTCTGTGTGTTCAAAATATTGATATCGGTTTGACCAAGAAGTTCGGTTTCGTTAATTCACTAGGTTCAAATAGGTTAAAGAACACACGCAATTGATGGTGCGTGAGTGGAAAAAAACTTTTTTTGAATGCTTCAGCGTAAGCTCCAAGCAAGATGTCTTACAAGCTTACGTGAAAATATATAAAATTCTGCCAGCTAGAACCAAAATATATAAAATCAGAGATGTAATTCCCTTAAGGTCACTGTGTAATGTTTGATATGATAAATCTTGATTAAACAAAACTACAAAGGAAAAAAAAAATCTGTGTAAGTTCATCACTTGATCACTTTGAACCGTTTACACTGCGACACTGGGGGATTGGTGTAGGAAGCAAGATTGACGTCGGGTGTGTCTTGTGGCTTTTGTTTGTATAGCTGAACATTAGGCACGCTGAAGTGTGTGGGAGGATTTCGCACGGACGGGGGAGCTGGGTGGCTCTCTTATGATTGCGTGTCATGATTATGGAGGAAAGGTTAGGCTTTTGTAACTGTAGCATTGAGTAGGAAATCTATGCACTCCTTCACTCAAGCAATACGTTCTTGTTTGCCCAGACCATGTGGTCCTGGGCAAGCAGTGTGTCCAGAGCTGTCATGCTCATTCCAGCTGTACATTTGATTATCCTTGGTGATTTATGTTGGCAGATCCTCTGGCAATTTCAGTTCTGGAGTAGTTCGAGCTTAAAGCATTTCTTGTCATGGCGATGCACTCAAAAACGTCACATGACATCATGTCATGTACAAATGTCAAAGTGTAGGCTGTATGGGTTTACCTGGTAAAATCATGTTGAGTTTGAGCTGTTAAGTAGGAAGGGTTAAAGGAATATTTGTAGATTCTTTGCAGCAAGGACCAGATAGTTTTGGTATTATAAAGGAACCTACTTGCGTCATGCAAACAGGTCTCGGCAGGTTTTCACTCATCCATAGCCAGGCTTGCGTTTTTTGGGTTGCAGAATTGTTCAGGTATCGAGCATGGTTCAGGCTATGGCGTCATTTCCCCCATAATTTACATATTTAGTCACTTTCAACCTCGTCATCACCTGGCACTGACTCTCCTCAGATGATGTGTACAATTAAGAAGTAGTTCTGATTTAAATGGTTGAAATTCAAATTGTCTTTTGGCTGCAAATCGGAAACAGCCCCGCATTTGCGAATGTGTTATTTCCCATTTTTGCCTCTTCACAGCAGTTTTACAGTTGATGCTGTTGTGTCTCAAATGAACACACACCTCCCCCTCCTGTCCCCGTCTGGCCTCAACGCTACCCACACTACCCGCCCAGCCACACCAGTGAGAATGAGCCACTCGCCCACACGCATGCAGGCAAGGTCCAAACGAGCTCATTTCACGCGCCTACCCCTTCGATCTTTAGACAGATGTGACATCATTACGTGGGCGCATTTGGAATCACCCACGCCCATGCATTTCGCAGATAGCGCCAACATAGACAAAAATGGGCTGAACCTGACTGTACATGCTTGTGCTGCTCAGAGGCACAAAGATGAACTCCCTCACCTTTATAAGGTAGCTTTGGGGTGTGTGTTTGGTCTAGTGGAAATAGGAAAATACACTGAGAAGGACCCTGGAAACCCCCATATCTAAACTGGTGATATGAAACATGTGTTTACAATGTTCTGACAGGCTTGCATGGTACGTGTTCAGTCAGAGGAACAGCTCTTTACAGTAACAGTAGCTGTGGGATATATATATATATCCGTGCAACACCACCATCACAACAGTGACACTACAGTGCTAGGAATGACCCATCATTAAATTTTTATTATGTCGTTCCATGTTATCCCAGGATCAATTTCACAGCATTTCGAAGCTTCTGAATTCTTGCCTTTAACAGCAAATGAAGCAAATGACACATAAATATTATTCCTGACCGTTTATTTATTGAGGAAACTGGTCTTATTTTATATGTGATCAGCAAAAGTATGTGAGCTTTTGCTTTCAGAATCTAGTTTTATGTCTTTGCGCAGTAATAACTGCAACTCTACATTTCTAGTGATTGTTCATAAGTCTTGCACATCAGCTTGGAGGAGGGACTGCAGGAGCCGAGCTGTTAAGGAACTGGACTCTAGACCTAATGATCCAGGGTTAAAATTCCACCTCTGCCAAGCTGACACAGTTAGGTCCTTAAGCAAGGCCCTTATTGCTTGAATTGTAAGACTGTATCAATGATGGCAACCCACCCGAAGATAGATTCAGCGAAAAATCTGATCATGATAGTCAGAACAGACCTTTGCGACCTAGTAGACTATGTAACGCCTATTTAACATCTCTGTTGGATGGCTATTCCTAGGGAGGATATCAGTTATAATATGCACAATTTGTCTTGACTGTGGATTGGTTTAGTACAGACTGTTTGGGAGATGGCCTTTTTTTTGAGTTTTGAGTTTTTTAACGGTTATAATGTAATACAGTTAATCTGTCAGTTAACAATTAACATAAATTATGGGTTACACCATAATTTGAATGTACATATAACCAAGGTGTTCAATATATGTTGTATGAGATTCAATGGGATTCTTGTAATTTGTTGAAAGTTTTTTAGTTTTTAGTTTTTTGAGGCCACTGTTCATGCCATGACTCACTTCCACAAACGTGAGATTTGAGATGAGATTTTTTAATAGATCCCTGTTCTTAATTACAACCGGGTGCCCACTCACACTTAATTTTTCTCCCATGGACTGAAAACACTTGACTCTAATTACACCTTTAAATTAATTTCTGATCCTAGATGTTTTTCATTTTCCTCAACTTTAATTTTATATTAAATATTAAATATTTTAATGAAACAACTTAAATGATAAGGAACAAAAAAGAAACTGTTTGGAGAACTTTCCAGATCATGAGTATATTTAAAAGTTTTTAATTGATTTCTGTAAAATGTATATATTGCGATATTCCGTAGAGGATGAAGAAAAGAGGATTGTGTTCAGATTTTTTTGTTTGTACTATTTTGTACTTTGAGAACATTCCATGTTAGTACACCTCTTAGTAAGATCAAAGGCAGTATGTTAAGGAAGGCTCAGAAAACAATTGAATTCTGACTCGGGGGGGCAAGTTTGATTTTAGTTTCGTTCTCAGGGGGGTTACTGAAACACCACTTAAAGTTCTTTTGACAGCTAGTGAAATTGTTAGCTTGTGGTGTCATAACACGTCATGTCTCCAACCACACATGATGAGTGTCCCTTAACGCTCTGCCATTGGCCCACGAAGACTGCATTTGCAATGGAAAGAAATCAGTTAAGCCAGTTGCGTTGTTTAGAAGCATGTGAAGCATGTTTTACCACTGTGGAAAAGCCAGCATGCTGTTGAGGTGTGTCTCAGTGACCTCACCAGTGCGTCAGAACTTCAGATTTGATTTAAAGGCGGTAACCCACCCTCTTCAGTGTACATACACACTGCCTACGCTGAGAGGGTGTCTTTTGTGCATGGCAGCCATGGTAACCTCAGCACACTGAATGTCAACATTAGACAGGTTGAACCTCACCTCCAGTGTAATTTAGAATGAGTAATACATCTTGTCATACGAACCTCCTTCAGTCTGCCAGATCCAGTGATCAGATCACACCCTCAGCAGTGCTCGTCCTATATCGATTATATCGGCAGAGAGACTCTTATCAGTGTGACCTTTACATTACATTAACACCTCATCAGCTTGTGAGTAAATGACTAATGACTTTGTGCAGAGTTTAGTGAAATGTCATGCGCCCAGAAATCGTCTGCATTTTTTACATTTGAATACATCAACTGGGGTAATGGGCAAAATTAGGTTTTAAGAAATTGGTAAATTAGCTGCACCTGGCACTGAAATTTGGATTCGAATATGAGATTAACTAACCATTAACTAAAATAAACTGGAAAAAAATTTGGTTCGATTTAATTTGATTGATAGGAACAGTTACATTTACTACTTTGCATAAACTGTCTTTGCCGACATAAACGCAGTAAGCTTAATGATACTGGAGAATGCAGTACTCACGCTAATCTAATCTAATGCTGACCTAAGACTTTTGTGAGGTACTGAAAGTTTGCTCCCTGCAGATGTTCTATTAACTTCTTCTCCGTTAGAAAATGTACAAAGCAATGTCATGTGACTAGGCTTGTATATAACCGTTAATAAAACGGCACAATGCAGATTGGTAAATTTAGTATTCGCATCTTATAGCGGTGTATTTATGAAAACACAGTTAGTTTAGTTTCATTAAAATACCACGGTGAATACCACCTTTTATGGAAATGTGTAACTGACTGGCGATTGGATAACAAACTATTTTTACTGCCTACTTTTTGAATTTTATGGTGCACTTTTTGGTGTTATGTACTAATTTTCATTTTTATTTTCAGCATGAAGGCTTTTTTGACCTGCAGGAGGCGCTGCAGGCGATCCATTTGCGTCAGGAGAGCTTGCGAGAGCAGCTGGCTCAGGCCAGATCCAAGGGAGATGAGATGATTTGCCGAAACATCCAGGTGACTGATGCGTCCACGTGTGTGTGTGTGTGTGTGTGTGTGTGTGTGTGTGTGTGTGTGTGTGTGTGTGTGTGTGACATGTTCATCCAGGCACAGCTAAGGTCTTAGGTTGGTCAGGTTGGACCCAGTGACCCAGTACACTCTGTCCTTTAATTAAGCTTTTTAGGATTACTAAACTATTACTAGGATTACTAGGATTACTAAATTACTAGGTCTTGTCCCTACCTAAAGTTCACCAAAACCCTAAACATGAAAAAACCCTATGCCATTATGCATTTGTGTAGCCATACCAAACTGTTCCAAAGACACACTAAGGAACAAAGAAGGATCACTGCGAAAATGCTATGCTATACATTAACATAACATCTTTATGGGCAGTGGTGGTGCAGTTGTTAAATTACAGGACTATTAACTAGAATGCTGGTGAATAGAGTCCTGGCTACCAAAACTACCATTGTTGGCCCTTTGAGCAAGGCCATAGTTACTAATGGCTAATGACTGTATCAGTCCTTCTGGATATGGTTATAATATAATACAGTTACCCTGTCGGTTAACAATTAAAATGAATTTTGGGTTACACAATTATGGGTTACACTATAACTGAATGTACATATAACATATGTTATATGAGATTCAGTGGAATTCGTGGAATTCATTGAATCATTGATTGAAAGTGAAAAACAATGGTTAGTCGATTGGCGCTGCTACCTGGATGCGCGGCATCTGCGGGAGAATATTGTCCTGCGTGTTACTTGGTCGGGGAAAAATAGCAGTACAGTTAATAGTACAGTTTCTGCTGAGTGAGTATTTATGTGTGTTACCAGATACCAAACTTTAAAGCCGAAATAAAGTAGACCAAACCATCCTATAGTGGAGAGTGACTGTATTTAAATGCAACAATTCATGATTGCATTAGCTTCATAAGATTTAAGATATATCAATCCTTTTATATTCTGTGAATCTCATACCAGAACAGCAAAAACGAAAACGAAACGACACCACCATTACACCAGTGTCACTGCAGTGCTGAAAATGATCTACCACCCAATTAGGACCTGGTCTGTGTTTGTTCTGTGGCAGTCCTGATCATTAGAGATGAGAGTAAATGGGACGAACAGAGTATGAACTACAAAATGCTGCGTCAACTGGGGCAATAGCTTCAAGATTTAAGACGTATCAAACCTTCAATCGCTGAGAATCTGAGATTAAGCTCAGCCTAGAATCAGCCCAATATTTTTGGTACCTCATGTAGTCTATGGTCACAGTGCCTGGCTCTAGTCTTTCATGTGGGAAAGTCAGGCTTTTATGTGGCGCAATTAATAAACAGGCTAATAAATGGTTACTAATTGTGCATTTGGAGACTGGAGTTTAAGACGTATCATAATAGCTCCAGTTGTTTCTGGCTTCTTCATTATTTACCTAGAGTATAGTCATTACTTGAGTGATAAACTAAACTTTCAGGTCTGTGTTGTTTAATCCTCCTCGTGTTGATGAATGGCAAAGGGAATTTATTTGCTATCACTTCATATCTATATCCCTTCGAAATAGAAAGCCCTAAAACGTCCTAAACACTTGAGTGAAACTGAACTTAAACATGAGTGAAAACAAGCTTTGTTAATATTTGTTCATTGTGCACAAGTCTTAGGCTTCCATTACATTCCATTAGATTTGTTGTTTTAGCAATGCTATAATAATCATGTATAATTATTTCTATGCATCTTAATTAGAATACAACCAGAAAATACAAGAAATGTAGATGCAGTGTTAGTAAAAAACACAAAAGTATGTGTGGGATAAAGACTGAGAATGAGAGACTGTGACATAAATAGACTGAGAAATAACTATACATGGCCATCATGCAATTGCTAAACAAATCTAGCGTTTTCACAGTACTGTATATGCACGACAATATTTTTTAGAAATGGTCTTCGGTTAATGGTTAGTTCACTCTCCTGTTTGCAGATTCTGATTCATTATTTCAATTTCTTCCTATCTGTGAATAGACAAATATGTTCCTGTTGTTTGTTTTCAAGTAATGGCGTGATCATGTTTTTGAATGGAGGTGAATGAGAAATGGAGCTGCTTTTTGTAATACATTAGTTCATTACCCTGAGTAATTGCTCGCATGCTTTTATGTTCACGCCAGAGAAAAGTGGATCCTTTTCTTATTCATAAAAAAGCATATGACCATTTAATAAGTGCAGTGGGACTTTAATAAAGGCTTGCTTATAATCATTCATAGCATTGCATAACACAGCAATAATAATTAGCATTGGTAATTAGCAAATTAATTACCAAATTCCACTGTACGATTAAATGGACACTGAATCCATATTACGTATGAATTTCATTACTGAGTCAGAGATGTACAAGGCGAGGATTTATGTCAGCAAATATTCAGTAATCTTGGCTCAGTGTGTCAGTTAGTCTGAATACATTATTAATGAACTTGAATGAATCAAGAATGGCAATAGTACAGCAAATGTGTCCATTTAAATCATGCCTAAGTGGTGACAACGCGTGTAAAGTACACCTAAGCTTGTTTCAGAGACCGTAGCATATTTTATCAATCATAATAATCTCCTGGGTCAGGGGTTTTCTCCACTTTATTCTAGTTACCGCCTCTGAATCAGAGTGGAACGCTATTTCTTTGGAGAGTGTTAAAATTTGTAAGAAAATGAACTGATAAAACAGAGCTGATGTTCTGGTGCTGGTTTTGGCACCACGCGCTTGGATGATCTTCCGGCTCTGCGTCGCTCTGATGGTCTCCAACAACGGAGGCAGGTCCCACCAAAGTGCAGGAACTCCCTCCATCTGTTGGACATTAGGAGACGATGTGCCTCCAAGGACCTCCCTCTAAGGACTCATTTTATAATCAATTTTGTTTTATAATTTAGTTTATTTTATAATTCTTGTATTACTAATTTACATTTTATTAATAACTTATTTATTTTAACCTATTTTTGTTATAATTTAATATACTTTTAGTATTTATTTAAGTAACATCTAGGCCGCCCATGGAGGACGGGTCCCCTGTTGAGTCTTGGTCCTCCCAAGGTTTCTTCCTACTAATTTAGGGAGTCTTTCCTTTCCACTGTCTCCCTAGGCTTGCTCAACTTGGGATTGGCCTCTTTAAATAATGTATTACTGTAAAGCTGCTTTGAGACGATGCTACGTTGTAAAAAACCCTATATAACTCAAATTGAATTGATTTGAATTAGCAAATATTCACTGTAGCCCATTATAATATGACTTGGATCCACCGTTTTTAATTCAGCCAAACATTTTTACTTGTGCGTCAGGAAAGATATGGTTTGCTGGTCCAGCGATGTTACACAGATCCCCATAAATAAACCCACAACTTAAAATACAGAACTAAAACTACCGGAAGTAAGTAAGTTGTCCCGTCCTAAATAGAGGTTCACCTTTCTGAGGCCCAGTATGTCTGTGTTTGTGTTTATGTCCTAGCTTCAGCTGGAGCGTCTGTTGGCTAAGCAGATGGAGATACTGCATGACGCAGCCGCGCAGGACAGACTGCAGGCACTGGAGTGGCGTGTGCCACCAGGAGTCCTCAAACACAACGCGGATACACAGAGCACCAACGGAGTGCAGGGCAGTGGAGAGAAGCATCCAGAGCAGCATGGTAAGCTCTGTCAGCTGACTTTGTTATTAAGCTTTGATGTAAAGGGTTAAATGTAAAGGTTGCTTTACTCTGTCTCTAATGGACCCCCGCCGATTAGGTACTGGGGTGCTGGATCATTCTCAGCACTACAGTGATAGTTATTTGTGGTAATCATGTACTATTGTCTGTCGTGCTGGTGTGAGTGGGTCAGACACAGAATTGCTTCCGGAGTTTTTGAACACTGTTTACTCAACTGTCCACTTTATTAGAGACATTCGACTTATTGCTTGCCTTTGTAGATATAGGTAAATAACAGTAACTCATCTTTTGAGGCACAATTTATGTTAGTCATCCTCTAATCCTTCATTAGACACTGCCCACAGGATGCTGGTGGCAGAACAGTTTTGGTTGGATGACAGTCCTTAGACCAGCAGTAAGGCGTTTGCAAAACTCCAGCAGCACTGCTATGTCTGATCCACTCATGCCAGCACAGCAAACACGAACACACCACCTGTCTGTGTTTGTTCTGTGGCAGTCCTGATCATCAGAGATCAGAGCAAATGGGACAAACAATGCATGAACTACAAAGTGCTGCGTCAACTGGAGTGATGTGTGTACAAATATAAGACGTAAAGGCATTTGCTATGTCCTGAAATCTCTTTTAAAGGCACTTTAACAAACATTCAGCCAAGCCTTTCTGAACATGAGCCACCTCGGGATTGCTATTGTTGCTACATCCTGCTGCGTCCACTGAGCGGCAAATTTTACAGATAATGTTTTTTTGCCCTTTGTTGGCCTTTGTAAAACCAAACCATGTCCACACGACAGAAGTCCCTCCCCCTTTAATCACAAGTTTGTGAGGAGCCTCTGATATATCCCTCTCCACCATCATGGCTGAGAGTAAAACCCCAGCCACCTCTCTTGATGCAAGAGACAGTACGGCTTTAAATCCATTTACAGCAAAACGCGAGTGATCTAGAAATGCCATGGTGTAAACGGAATAACCAATTCTCTACCAGTAGTCATTTTTCTGCCTTCTTGTGCTCTATACAGTCATACCACCCAGCCCAAGTTAAACCTATGACTCTGTAAAAGTGTCATAATGAGAATCGTTGAGGTGTTGTGTGCAACCCGTTCTGCTGCCACTGTTTATCTATGGATATTCCATCCCTGTATGCTTCTTATTATGAACCTGTTAGCAGGAGGAGTGGGCGAAATAACTTGGGGCTCCTAATTCTAATGGACGGCAATAAACTTTTGGACGTATATTATATATGGATGAAATAATAGCAGAATATGTCATGTCTGATTGTGACTCAAACTAGCATGTGATCAGTCAGAAATCATACGGCGTTAAGAAGTGAGTAATCAGAGCTGAGTAAGCACACAAAGTATGTGAAACAAAATGAGACAAAAATAGAGCAACAGAAATGGTCAGTGGTTTTAAATGCATCGAGAGGGAAACAGCTACTTAGACCCAAAATTCCAACTGTGTCAACCTTGACTGACCACCCAAGTGGTTTTGTGCACCAGAACAGCTGCAACAAAGTTGCCTTATTGTAAAGTTACTTAGGTACGTTGCATCATCTTCTCCAAGCTATTTTTTATCTCTCTCTCTTCTCTATTCACTTCACTTTGTCATTTATTCTCAGTTTATCTCAGTTATGTGTGTGTGTGTGTTTTTTTTTTGTATTTGTTTTTTTCATTCTCACAGGTCTTTCATTTCACAAGCTCATCTGGCAGCTGTGTGTGGAGGCGTACTGGTGGGAGTCAGGTTGAAGGGAGGGGTGGTGCTGGGGAAAAGTAAACGCTGTGTTCCACTGCTAATCTTATTCCTCACCATACAAACTAACTCGCTCACGCTCATGTGTAATTACAGGATGTGCTGTACCAGCACTGACCTGCTTTTCTTCGGTTTGGACAGAGGTTGATAACACATTCGAGATTCACAAGAGTTATAAGGATATTGGGTGCATTTTCTACCTGTATTCATATGTACTCACCAGCCACTTCATTAGGTACACCCATTTAACTAAATTGTAACAACCTGTTTAAGTTCAAACTGAGCATCAGAATATGGTGATTTAAGGGGCTCTTAATGGCATGGTTATTAGTGCTAGATGGGCTTGTCTGAGTGTTTCAGAAGCTGTTGATCTACTGGGAATTTCATACACAGCCATCTCTAGGGTTCACAGATAATGGTCAGAAAAGGAGAAAATATCTAGTGAGTGGAGGTCAGAGGACATTGGTCAACTCAAATAACCACTCAATACAACTTCGAGAAATGAGTGTAGAAACAAGAAGGTATGCCTAATATCTAATAAAGTTGAATCAGCGAGTTTATGTATTGATATTTTAATATGTCATCTAAAGCGCTTCCTAAAATCTCATTGCATGCAGTATCACATCATGCCTGTTTTAGAACTTTCCTTTTTCTATTCATTAGTGGCTTCTATTCGAGTCATTTGAAACCTAAATGCAAAAAGGCGGAAATCATAACCAAGTTAAATTGAACTAAACTGTATTTATTATTTAATTCATTCGTTTCCACGTATAAGCTTTTAACAGCATTAAACAAATGTAAATCAGATTTACAGTGTAATTATTTAAGTGACATGCATTATTGTACCTTACATGTATGATTCTTTTCCATGCATTTACATTAACTGCATTTAGCAAACGCCCTTATCCAGGGACTTACAACTCATACACTCTTACAATCCAAGCAGTGGTGGATTAAGGGCCTTGCTTAAGGACTCAACTGTGGCAGCTTGACAGAGGTGGGATTTGAGCCCTGGACCATCACTGGACCATTACTAATACAAACCAGAGTATCTGACTGGTAGAGCACTAGTTTGCAGAGACACCCTGTTCCAATGCTCTTTCAGGATATAGGCATTGCTGTTGGGTCCTTCATTTCAAGATGTTGGCCTCACTGCTGGTTCCTGTTCCGGTTCCACCTGTGTATGTGTGTTTCGGTGTTGAAACACAAATATACAGCCCTTTCATCCCTGTCGAGGGTACTTGTTGTCAACTGTGGGGCCCCATATGTGACAGTAACCGTTGTTTCAGGATTTCTGAAAGATCTACTAACGTTGTCACTGCAACATAAAGGCTTTTGTGTTTCTTCTTTATAATAAATGCAATGTTCTGCCCACTCTTCTTAAAAAGGCATGCTGCCTGAATGAAGTCAGACGTTATAGTCAGGCTAATACTTTTGAATCTGTCTTGTTTTCAGGTTGTTATAAAACTATGCTTTGCACGTGGTTCTCTTACTTACAGTATTATACTAAAGAGCTTCCTGGGGATGAATTGCTCACAAAAAATGGAATATCCCATAATGAAATACTTCCTAATTTTTGTGAGCAGTGTATATGCATAATGTAATTATAGTGCTTTATGTATACCATAATGCACAAGATGTTATTTTGAGGGGAATTTCTTCCTCCCCATTTCAATAAATATCTCCTTCATGAGCGGCGCCAACTCCTTTGACCTCCTCATATCCCAGCATGCATGTATGAGTGGGCGTATGGGATCTGCCGAGTTAGAGAAATGAGGAGTGGAGTGGAGAGAAAAAGAGGGAGGAAGTGAGAGAAAGGGAGTGGAATGGGGAGAGAGAGTGAGACGGACATGGGTGGTGGGTGAGAATCAGTGTGAGTGGGCAGAAAAATAGAGAGGGGCTTTGTGTTCAGGTTCCACTCGGCCTCATGTGGATGAGAGGCAGGCTGAACTGCTTTTGGTAAATATTTGGCAAGTGTTCCTCTCGCCTGATATGAAGGATGCACAGGTTAAACGTCCATGTTAATGAAATAATCACACTTTGCATTACATGGTGCACTGTGTTGACCTGGAGGTTGTGGATCATTATGTCAAGCGCGATTTGTTTCAAATGGAAACATTTATTCACATCATTCTAAAATCAGTATTTGTACAGTTCTGTACAAAAGTCTTAGGACACCACTAGATTGGATATACTATTGTTTTAGCAGTGGTAAAATGGCCATATATAATTATTTCTCATTGTCTATTGTAATACGGAAAAATACATTCATTGTGGACAGCATTGAAATATAAAAAGGATCTGAAAAAAAATAGCTTTCATAGGCTACATTGGCAAGTATTTATTGTGACCTCCCATTACACTTAAGCAATTGCAGCATCAGGGAGGTTCATCATGTTGCCATGCTGACCTTTCTGCAGTCTTAAGAAACTTAATCAAGAATGGTCTTTTGGGAAGGGTAGCAGCTAAAACATTTTTAGAAGGGAACAGGGTGGAAAGGGTAAGGTAAAGAAATGCCTGCCGAAATTGGAATGAAGGTCTGTTGAAACTGAGTGAATTCAAGTGTGAAATTATGTCGCCAATATATTATATATGGTCACTAAACCGTTGCCGAAACAACTAACCTAATGGTGCCGTAACATTTTTTGCACACTGTGGTATTTTTATGATCCGGAAACGAAGTGAACAGAATTACTGACGAGTTCATTTGTTTTCAATTTATTAATATGTGTAGATGAGAGGCCCCTGAATCTGCGAGTGACAGGACTGAGGGCTGGTGTGTCGGATGGGGACACACCTCTGGGCAAACAGCTAGCCAGTGAGCTAAAGAGACATCACCAAGCCTGCATTGAGAGCAAAGCAGCTGCTGCTACAGGTTTGTGTCTGTCTTATACTTTGTGTGTGTGCGTGTATGTATTTGTGTATCAATTCAAGTCACGTCATATTTATTTATATGGCACTTTTTACAATGTAGCATTGTCTAAAAGCAGCTTTACAGTATTAGAGTACAGTATTGTTCTATGGCCAATTCCAAAACAAAGCAAGCCTAGGGGAACAGTGGCAAGGAAATACTCCCTAAATATGTGTGAGTTAGTGTTTGTCAGTTCTACTCATTAAAGAGCCAACCTGGTTTTGTAGTTGTCTGATAGTCGAATAACTTGGTTAAATCATATTCATTAAACATTCAAATCTATTCGAATGTTTGAAACAACTAGTGAAAATGTTTCTGTGATTACTACGTGAGGTCGACCATATATGACTTCTGACTATAAGTGGTACTTGCTCCCTCTGTCCTTCAGGTAATGGACTCTTTGTCTTATCCCTATGCCAGACTTGTTTCCTTCTTTGAGCCATATTGTCCCTGCTCTTGCAACTTCCCTTGGTCTATCCTGCATGCTCGACCTGGGGATACATAGTAACCAACAGCCTTCACCTCTCCAGAGGCCATATACAGACTGAAGCTGATCAGCATCAGATGTCTCTGAGTTGAGCTGATTGTATGATTTGTAATGAATGACACTGTAGCTAGTTGTCTTTAGACATTTGGCATCCTTTCTATATAGAGTGGTGTGCTTTTGCAGCAGGTGGTGCTAGTCCAAAGCAGCTCAGATAACTCCAGAGACCTGAACTCAGCATGTTCAACGTTCAATGTTCAAAATGTTCAGTGTCCATGTAGGATGTTTTCCCTCGAAAAATCTTCTTTTTCTTTCTTTCTACTTTCCATAAAATGTCAGTCGATGGACTTGCTGATCTACAGTACCGTGCAAAAATCTTAGGCCAACATTCAGAAAATCTCTTGCACTTGAGCAATAGTAGCATATGGCAACTTCTTCAGGATGCCAAGTTGTTTCATCAGCAAACAGCAAACAGACTGCTAAAGCTCAAATACTGGACTGAAGATCAGTGGAAAAGAGTGTTATGACAAGTGCAAGCTTGGGTTCAAATCTAACGGTAGATTATTCAGTATTCTAAATGGTCACTAAGTTAATGAACTGCAGTGATGAACTAATGCCTTTTCCAGGGTGTATATTTCCAGGACTTATTTCTGGAATTGCTGCCAGGCCCAACACAACATCACCAAAATAAAGCTCTTGTTGATTTATTGACGATTCACTGAATTTGATGCATACGAACTGAATACTGGCCACTAAGTTAACAGTTTGTTGAGACTGGTTTGGCTGTTGCACTTCACCAGCATGGTTTTGATTTTCTTTCTTGCATTTGTGATTTAGAACTTGATATGTTAGTGATCCAAATAAATAGTCTTGATATACATTGGTACACAGTAGAAAGACTAATAAGTAGAGTATATGGAATTCTGGTTTGGTTTAATTCCAGTGTACTTGGTGGTCTAAGTACAGCTGTTGTTGTTTTTGCTTTTGTTGTAATATAGTTATTTGTAAGTATTCTAACAATTTCTTTGCAAGGTTTGGGTTAACTACAAATTAGGTTTTACTCCTCACAGTGAGTGAGTAACAATGACAATGAGTGCATTTACTGATTACTTTAAAGTTTGCTTGCTGGTATAAATTCATGTTCCATTGCTTCACTACAGTGCGTTTAGAACCCTGTTGCCAGTGCGGTTCACAACCCACCAAAGTTTTCTCATGCCACTCCCGTGCTGAGGTCATTTCAATATTTCCTATTGCAGCAGTGATCAAATGTAAAATCTTGCCCTAGCTTTCAACGCTTCGAAATCATCTGCACCACAGTGTTGTAACTATTTTATTATTCATTGATATTTTCATGGACAACACTGAAGATGACCCTTGATGACACTTTGATACAATGTAAAGTAGTCAGTCTACAGGGTGTATAACAGCATAAATGTTCTGTGCCCTCAAACCAACTCATCACACAACCATTAATGTCTAAACCACTGGCAATAAAAGTGAGCACACCCCTAAGTGAAAAGGGAATTTGTGACCGATTAGCTATTTTACCTCACGGTATCATGTGACTCGTCAGCGTTACAAGGTCTCAGGTGCGAATGGGGAGCAGGTGTGTTCCTGCTGGAAAGAAACTCTCTGAGGATCTTTAAAAAAGTGTTGCTCTACATAAAGATAGCCTAGGCTATCTTGTCAACACACTGTGAGTGAGCTGCAGCACAGTGACCAAAACCATACAGCGTTTTAACAGGACAGGTGCTGCCACTATTGGGGTGTTGGGTCAGCCTGTCAGTGCTCAGACCATGCGCTGCACACTGTATCAAACTGGTCTTCATGGCTGTTGTCCTAAAAATAAGCCTCTTCTAAAGATGATTCACAAGAAAACTGTTTGCTGAAGACAAGCAATATAAGGACATGGATTACTGGAAACATGTCCTGTGGTCTGATAACCTGGACAACCAGGTTAAGAGTACAAGTGTCTACAATCAAGCATGGTGGTGGGGTGTGTCTATGATTCTTGGAGTGTCTATGATTAGCTAGCATGAGTGCTGCCGGCTGTGGGGAGCTACAGTTCATTGTGGGGACCATAAATTCCAACATATGCTATGACATACTGAAGCAGAGCACGATCCTCTCCCTTTAGAAACTGGACCACAGGGTTGATTATGACCCCAAACACACCTCCAAGACTACAGCTGCCTTGCTAAAGAAACTGAGGGTAAAGGTCAAGTATGTATTCAAACCAAAACCATAATAAGTATCTGTGGGGCATTGTCAAATGGAAGGTGGAGAAGCACAAGGTCTCTAACAGCCACCAGCTTTGTGATGTCATCGTGGAGGAGTGGCAGAGGATTCCAGTGGCAACCTGTAAAGCTCTAGTGAACTGCTTCGTACACAGTTTGGCCAATTTCAATTAGGGTTATACTCACTTTTGTTGCCAGTGATTTAGATTTTAATAGTTTAGTTATTTTGAGAACATTTACACTGTTATACAAGCTGCAGACTGACTACTTTACATTTGATCAACGTGTCACATCTTCAGTGTTGTCCCATGAAAAGATACAATATAATATTAACAAAAATGTGAGGGGTGTACTCACCTTTGTGATATACTGTAGATCCTTCTTTTTAGTATTGTATGATAAAACACACTGAACTACAGTACTAATGGATAGCTTTATTATCCATAGATGTTTTATACCATGATAAAGAGGTACAGTAGAGCTTTCTTCCGTGCAGTTAGTGTTTGTGTTGTTGCTGTAGTCACTGAGATAATCCTGTACCTCCAACACCAGCCCACACACTGCTGCTGCCCAGTATGGGGTTTGGAGTCCTCTGCAGGACCATCAGGCACATCCAGTCATGCCTACACGTGTCACCCAGAAGGCACCCAGGAGGCATCACCAGGACTCGAACCCAAGACCCCTTTACTTACTTATAAGGCGTAAAAATACATAAAATGAGAAACTATGTAAATGCTAAGGTACTCGATGTATTCTAAAGTCTTTTTGTTTTGATGGTGCACCAAATAATTCAGTGTTCTGGCTTATTTAATGTCCATGCACTCATACGATCAGCGTCCATTCGCTTTAATTAAGTGTTCTCAAAATGGTCTCAGATGTCTCAAGCTGTCTTTGCAGCTGGTCACCGTGACAGCCAGTCAGTGCTGTGCATCCATGAACAGAGGCAGGACTTTAAGTTTAAGAGTATAAGTATGTAACGTGTGCGTGTGTGACCTTGTTACCTCACATTTGGAAGAGAGACTGTTCTAACTCAGTTGATGGGTTGAGAGACTTTTTTCTACAAGTTACTCGTGCTTGTGTGTATGACAAAGTGTTGTGTGACAAAGTGTAACTATCACTCATAAATGTATGTGCCTGTCCTATTGAAAGTGGTACTCCTTGTTTGTCCCCTCACCACCTGTATATTCTTTCTAATCTGTACCTACATTAACAGGTTCATATTCCCTCGCTAAATCTCTGTTTCATCTGTTCGTAAAAATGTCTGTCAATGCATTTTGGCTTCCATCATGCAAAAATAGCAGGTCCATCATACCATCCTCTTAAGAGTTACAGCTTTCCCCCATGAAAGTGTACAGCACTATTACTGTACAATATTTTTAGTGCATTATTTTACATTATATTATATTCTCATTTATTGTAAAATTTCCTAAATTAAAAATGTGGAGGCATTAGAGGTGCTGTGTAGATGGTAACATTGCACTCGTGTTTTCAGCAGTATCTCGGGCCCATTTATCTATCGTTTTCTTGCGAAAATACTTGTATATTTACGTAAGAGTAACACAACAGACTCTGTGACCACGTTAATCTGCGGTCAACGTATAATATGGTGAAAGTCTTGTTTCCCGAACGTAATGCAGTCGATGTACCCTGCTCACCTGTATATTAACTAAGGCGCTTATATATAATATAAACGTAATGTTGAATGTATATTTTTCGAACCCTTGATATGTTGTAACATTCTGTCGGTTTGTCCTGTTCCAGAAAATGGCAGCGGGGCAGAGGCAACTCCACGTGCCCTCAACCTGTCTGAGAAGAAGACCATCAAATCGGAACCCGAAGATTCCAGATAGCAGACCCAAACTCCTTTTGTTTCGATTCCGTAATGGACTCTGACGCCTGTCAGTGAATACTAAAGGAGCACAACTACAGTAGAGCCTTAATAACCAACGTTGCCTCAGAATAGATCCTTTGTTAAGTTCTGTGTTTTGTGGGTTTTTTTTTTTTGCCAAAGCACCTAGAGCCCTTACTTCATCCCTGGATAGACTTTGTTTTGTTTCTGACTGTGCACGCAAGCCGCTCGCTCTGTCTCTTACTTCCTTCTCCTTCTTTCTCTGCCTCCGAATCGATGTGGACCTTAGCTACTTGTACATACATTTGTTCATATGTTGAAACTGTTGAGATGATGTTATTTAAATACAGTTTGTGCTGTGTGTGTATATAAGAATGCATGTGACTTATTGTCGTTGATTTTTCCACTCATGGTAATAAGCACAATTCAGCGTGTTGACAACTCTGTTAGGGCTGATATGTGCAAGTACCAAGATGTTAGTATCTCTGACAGGGACTCAGTTTTAATGTGCAGTTTCAAAATAAATAGTGTGAATAGTTTAACGGTAAATGGTACTATTTCAGACATGATCAATTTCTCAGCCCACCAAAAGGCGCGTTTTTGTCCATGGAAATGAGAGTTACAGTGTTGTCAAATGCGTGCTAATCCTTCTAAAAATAGAAAAGAAGACTGAACCTTTAGGGCAGCATCACTGCACCATGCAGACCTTGGTCTGATCTATTGTAGTAGTAGAGCAATACCAATTACCTGTTATTTGGAACCCAGTGAACTTGTGTCAATGTCTCTGGGCTGTTTACTGTATAGTACACTCTTTGTACTCTCTGGTTTGTAGTGTAGAACTTAGTCTTAGATTTGGCCGTTGTACTAATGTAACTGATATGCACTAGTGTTTGATCTGAAATTCGTTTTTAATGACTTTTACTCTACATATTTCATGACGTTTTCAATGGTGAGACATGCTTTCCTCTTTCCGTGTTCTTCTTCATGTCATTTCGTGCAGTAGGCACAAGGAGTCGGCTTTCTGCTGTGGTACACGCATGTGTAATGTGCTCACATACTGATGTATGAACTGTGTTCGTGTTCTCGAAGAATACCTCTCTGTGAGAATAACCGACTGATCCTCACATCCCAATCCTTCACATTAGTGTTCTGCATTGCTGCCGAGTGGAGAAGTTGTATGTGCTCTTTATTTTTGTACGATTACTTTTAGAGACTAAATACTTAAGTATGCAAAATTGTTTAATTTAAGTGCCATTTTGAAGGGTTTTTTTTTAATTAATTTTTTTAAATTATGTGCTAAGCATTTGTCTGATTTGTCAGAGGATGCAACGACTCAAAGATTATGATGGTAAATTATTAAAAGTTTTATGCCTGTAAAGGTTTTTAGTCATTCAGGTCTTTTTTAATTGTCTACAGCAAGTTTAGGTGACCAGACATAAATGGGGGTTTCCTGTGCGTCGGACGAGTGGGGTTTGGCAAGTATTCGCCGTGTCTCCTTAGCTTCCTCCAACTTAACACTTCCAATGGCCATGCCATTAGGCAGATTGGCTGCTCAGAGCTGTCACTAGGTACGAATGAGTAAGTGTTGCCCTAAGATGGAAGAGATGGATCTGGAAGTCCAAGTAAACATAACTAGATCTTCTCTCTGGGTGAGAAAGAAAGTGTCCCTGTCTTCTCTGTCAGTCTTCTGCTTGAATACTGAATAATTCAGTTAGTGATCTACTTCAAACCTGTTCAGCCTTTGGCAATGCATTAGCCAAAGTCAAAAAGATTCAGTTAGACGAGTGAAAATGTGGGTCCACTGCCCTAGACATGTTTGGTTTCCCAGTGTCAATGTGGGCCCTGTCATTGACCCAGGACTACACTGGGCTACCACATGATCATTTACCAACTCAAACGGCTGTTGCAGCATGCAGTCTTGGTGACATGCAGTGGCGCTCAACTCAGATTTGATCCTCTCCACAATTTGCTGTCTGTGTGGGGTTTGACATGTTCTTCCAGACTTCCATGTGGCTTTTGGGGCAAATATCTTTTTTCTAATGTATTCCAGTGGGTGGATTGGCTACTCTAAATTGGTCTGGTTTATGAGAGTGAGGGACTGCCTTAACTGTAGCAGGATTGATCACTTTTATGGATGAATAAATTATTAGAATAAGCGGTGAAAAGTATGTTCAATATTAATATTAATATGTCCAGTCGCCTAGACTTACTAGAAGTAGACGTTGTGTGTTTATCTGTTTTAATACCACTCAGGTGGCTTAAACTCTTTTTGCCTTAGTTTTCTGAGGAGTTAGGTTATCCAAGAATAAGAATGCTGATCTAAGATATTCTCAGTGAGAGAGATCAACCAGAGGTGCCCATGGTCGTCCATTCCTGGTTCAGCCTGACCAGAATGCACTATTTTTGTAGGCTGATCTTGGTTTGGCTTAATAAGGGTCGAGCCATCTTTTTGGTCAGTATTCCATGCAACCGCCAGTCTCCACCTCCTGGTTGAAATTTAGGTGTACCGTTATTATAGGGCAGACATCTTACTTCTGTGATTTTAGCTGATCCTGGACCAGCATTCTTACACAGGGATGCTTGACACACTTGGGCCCAGTGTCAGTTATTCAGCTGAGCCTGGTAGCTTCTACTGAACTCATATATGAATGCGTACATGTCTTGGAGTGTCTATGATCTTGTTCTTTCCCTCTTATGGAAAGTGATCGGCGTTGAGATTGTGTTTAAATTGTGAGTCAGACTGTCAGATTGCTCAGAGCTATCTAGACATTTGCATTGTTTTGTGGAAAGGGAAAAACTGCCCTTTGATGTGAATAGTTATCAGTGGAAGCAACATGTAACTTGGGCTACCTTTAGGTCAAAACATATCTGCACTCCAACCTTTGTCCTTTTCTTCTTTCTGTTCTTTAAGACAACGATCTCTCGTTTCTGTTTGGGCTTAGTAGAATAGAGTTGCGTGTCGGAACTGTGGGATGAAACTGTGTGTGTTTCAGTAGGCTTTGTTTCCATCACTGGTGTCTCAGTAAAGAATGCATCATTAGATTATGCAGTAGTTATGCACCTCTTGTTTTGTAAACACTAATATATTTAATTTGTTATACAGCACACAAACATTAAACTCTATTTTTTTGAGACGTGACTGTCGTGCTGCTTTCCTGTTCAGTTCAATCAGTGCTGATATGAAACTATATCTGAATCAGCCATATATTTTTTTTTTCTTTTTTGGACATCGCAGTCAACCTCAACATTACCTTTGCATATGATTAAATCTGGCTTCAGTGAATTCCCCCCTCCTTTCTCTTTCTCTGCCCCCCACCCCCACCCCCACCCCACCCCCTCTCTTTCTGTCTCTCTGTCCCACTCTCTCTGTATACATCAAGGCAATTTGGCACATGCACACACAGTAACCAAGACGTCATGTTACTGGCAACACAACTCATCATATCTGACACATCTCACTTCAGTAAGGCAGTGACTGATCCAGTGAGGATCAGCATTGAGAAACAGAAACAGTGCTCTTTCAGCAACCAGTTTGGTTCAAATCCCAAACGCATCCTCATCTTGAACAGTTTAAATCTCTTAAAGTTCGGGTTAGTTTAGTTTAGATCAACCTGATTGCCGATGGATGACTGCCGATCTACTGTACTGTGCAAAAGAATTTGGCCACCATTGGATTTGCTGTTTTAGCAGTGGTTTAATGACCATCTATAACATTTAGATTTATATATTTATATTATATTTGTCAACCAGACCCAAAAGTTTCAAACTTGTATTCTTCACTCCATAGAAGTTTTTCCACTGATCTTCATTCAAGTTTTTGTGAGCTTCAGCATACCTTAGCCTTATCATATCAAAAAATGGTTTCTTGGCTGCCACTGAAGCTGCCCAAAGCTGTTATTGCTCAAAAGTAAAGGGAAGTCATACTAATAATTGCCACTGTCGCCTATGGAAGACTATCTTTCAAATTTTTGTGTTTTTTTTTCATACTGCATACAAATATACTGTATTTTCTGGTTGTATTCTAATGGAGAGACTGAGAAATAATTCAATCCAGTTGTGGCCTAAATCTTTTGGACAGTACTGTATATTGTATATATTGGTAAGCCGAAATATACGATACATTTACCAGATCTGACATATAGTAGGTGCTCTGCATTCTCTTTAGTAGACATTTCTTCTTTCTGGGTTAATGAGCCCATAGCGTAAAACCGTCGATCCACATCCATGTTAGAAGTAGTGTAGGTGAAAACAATGCTCACTTATAAGTGCTGAATGAAAAGGTGGCTCTTCGGTCTCTGTTTAAAGGCTATAAAAGTTTCAGACTTTCAAGGGCAGTTAATTTCACCACCTGGGCAGAGTACAGACTAAACAAGCTAAAAGTGAACAAAATACCTAGTAGAGATCAACTAGTGCATTTAGATAGGATGTGTCTGATACATGTTCAGATTTGGTAGAAGGTAGTGTTTTTTAATTTGAGCTACCAGGAGTCACGAAAGGGAACACAGCTGTGGGCTACGATGGGAAAAAGTCTGAATCAGTTTTGTGGTTCTCATGGTAGCTGTGGAAATGTTTACTGAGTTTTAGCAGTCTAGTCTAGATATAACAGGAAACTGGACAAGCACTTGTCTGGCTTCAATGGACGAAATGGGAATTCTGATGGTGCAGGTATCATGGAGTCTGGTTCTTCTTTTAATTTTCTCTAATGACTTATGTGCATAGCCTAAATGAGTTCACTGTTTCTGAGGGATTCATTTGTGTGGAGGTGGGAGATGGGGTATTGCGGGGGGTTGTGGTGATGTCTTCACCTCTGCTCCTTGTAGCATCACGTCACAATTACACATATCAAAAGCACCAAAATGACTCATCATATCTCACAGTTGTGTTAGCACAGTGTAGTTGGTCACACAGTGGGATGCACGCCCCTTCACCCGCCCCCAGCAATGCGCACACTGCCTGTGAACATTGACGTCAACTCCCTGAGATATAGTTATCATAGTTCGGTCGTTATCCCACCCACATATTCTGTTTTTAATCACACTGGGGTGGAAGGAAATGAATGACCCGAGCCTGGTACAGAGACTATAACTGGAGATGTCAGAGATTGGACTGGTTTAGAAATAGATCAAATGAAAAGTCACACACCATTTTGAAACCAGCAATCTGTGGGGTGGGGCAAGTGCTTAGCTCCAGAGATCCCTGGTTTGATCCTGTCTTCAGACTTCTCAGGTTTGGAGTTTGCATGTTCTCCATGCCATGCTGCAAAAAAAAAAAATGTGTTACATTTATTAGCCACTGTCATATGACTGTGCCACCTTAGTACTGCTATAACATGTCACGAATAGGCATTGAATGCTTAGGACCAGTTACTTCAACAACGAATTGAGATACAGTTGCATTGCATAATACGTTATACATTTAATAATGTAGCTAGAAATATATTTACTTACATCATATAGACAAAAGTTTGTGAACACCCAGAATATTACCACCCACCCCCACATCTCTACTTTTGGAATATGGCTATGAGTTCGGCTTCTGATGTTAAACAGTAAGCCCCGGCTCATTTTTGGCATCCCAGTGCATTTTCGAGGTGTCTTATGGAGTTCAGGTCAAGTTTCTGTGCAAGACATCCAAGATCAGGATCTCATTTGGCAAACCAATTCTCTTTTTTTAAGGACATCAGGGAAAAAATGTTGATGAACGGACTTGAAACCTATAAATGTGTCATACTGAAAGTGCAACCCATTCTACTGTCACTTTTTTCAATGGCGAATCTATACGCATGTGCTTTATATTATGAATGTGTGTGTTTCTGAAATAACAGAGCTCATTCGTTTGAAGGGGTGTCCACAAACTTCTGTCTGTATAGTGTATTAGGTAGAAATTAAGGCGATTTGGTGTTTAAAAATAATACGCAAAAAAGAATATAGCCTTTTCTGAAATCTAGGAATTAACATCTAGTTATTATCTTGAATTCAGTAGAATTGTAATTATATAGCTTATTTACTGTAAGTAGTTAATGCAGATTGCCTCAGAGCAGCTGAAACATGCCCTTAAATGAAGGGGCCAAGAAATGAAAGGTAACTTACCTGAAAGACATAGGGTATAAACTTTAAGATGTTTAGAGCTCAATTTATCGACCATTTAAAATACTCCATGTGTGGTAAGTGTTTGTAGTGTTTGACAAAAGTATGGCAAAATAATCCCTTATCCATGTGATCGTATCAGCTATTGATGAATGACATTTCTGAATGGGTACAATCCCAGGGTGGAGCGGCCTGGGTCCTCCATGTGTCTGTGTGGATTTACTCTGATTACTCTGGTTTCCTCCCGTAGTCCAAAGACATGCATGTTAGGTTAATTGGCATCTTTAAAAAGTGGCCCATAGTGTGTGAATGTGTGTGTGCCCATACGATGGATTGGCCCGTCAATTCCTCCCCAAGCCATAAAGTTGTCGAGTGGGCACCAGCTGGCCCGCATACCAATGTGGATTAAGCGAAAGATAATGAATGGATTGATGGGTAATCTCAGTTAATGCTTTGGTTTAAACTGATCGGGGAAATTATGTAAATACTAACGGACTGAATACTTTTTAAAGCTTTTTTCTACATTCATTCCATTATGTTTATTCTGGTAATTGGGGAGGTGTTTTAACTGTTTTTTAATCTACTTGGTGTTTACCGAGCCATTCCTGAACAATTTTTGTGGTTTTTATGTAGACATTCTCAATCTGGGTTATGGCAACGTTTGGCACATCGTTCTGTAAACTTGGATGAAAGTATAGGGCGTCTGGTCCATGTCCAACACACACACACACACACACACACACACACACACGCACCTACAGTGAAACAATTGTTTTGATCTAATGCCGTAGTTTTAAAAATTCCTATAAGAGCAACAAACATTGTAAACAATTTAAAAACAAATCTTAGAAATGACAAATCACATTTCATGTCAGCATGCTGAACATGTTTGAAATGTGTTTTAAATATTGAGGGCATATGAACATGTTCATAATCTTCCAACAAGTTCTGATTTGTTGTTTTATACTCTCAAAATAATTGGTATATATATCATTAAAAATAATAACAATAAGGGGGGACAGTATCTTTAATGCTCACTCGAGGTGCACAGTCTGAGACTTTGAAAAACCCCTTTATGTCCTCAGAATGCATGAGGAAGTCAGAGTACATGGAGATAAATCGTGCTGTCATGGGGAGAACATGCAAACTCCACACAGGCATCGGCCGCTTTGCAATTTAAAACTGAGCTTCTTGAGATGGGAGGCAACAGCACTAACAAAATAACATGGTCATTCAGGTTTTGTGCTGGTTACTGTAAGTACATTATCACATTTTGGCTTCGATACAAGAATCTTAGAAAAGCAGCACTGACCGCAGAAAGGTTTAAGAGCATTTAGTATCTGATAGCTCAGTTCCACTTTTTCACTTTGATTATGCTGATTGCCTTTTTTGTAACGTGTGACTATTGAGTGACTGAGTAGTATATTTAGGATGAGATAACTTTCATAACTTTTTAGCTGCATAGTTTTTTATCCGGAATAAAAAAGCAACATTCAAACACAAACCTCTTGTCAAACTGAGTACATTTGATGAAATGGTACGTGTTTACATGCGTTTTTCTCAAATCTGTTCTTTAATTGGTAAGCAGCTTCAAAAGTGCTCGTAAGGTTTTGAAAGGTACATTGTAGCTGTTTCTACAAGCATGTGGGCGAAGCAGCTAACGATCTCTTCGTTTTCTTTGAATTATAGATAATCCCCCACAAATAAACAGCTCCTGATAACAGGCAGTATGTGAAGTAAACCTCACCTGAGTTGATCCACACTGTTGTTTTGCAGCAGCAGTTTTGCATGACTATCACGGCTTGTTTGTGTTTTTGTGTGGGATGTCAGGAACCCGGTGGAATGACCTACATTTTTGCATTAATTATATAGAAAAATGGTGGTTCAATCTTCATCCCAAAATAATAATAAGCAAACACATTCTAACAAAACTGAAACACCCAATCAACTGTACTTGTGTGTACATATTTTAGGAATATTTAATTATTCACAGGTTAGACTGGAAGATCATGTGAATTTCAGAGTCTCCAAAACTACTGTTGTCCAGAAAGTAAGATAAGATTGAAGATGGGGGTTGTGAGGTACCCTATCTTACAGTGGTAAGCGTTTTACATTTCTGTATAAATATGACTTAAAACATCATCAGGTTCTCCCACAAGTCCTAAAAGTATATCAAGAGAACCAGTTTCAACAAAATAATATTTTGAGAATTATTATTGAGAAAAACATCTGAATGTTAAGTATATGAGGGTAAATGCATAAAATGATTGCTTATTAACAAATAAAAAAACGACCAGAAACTGACCACTATATATATATATATAAGGGATCAAACATTTTTGAACAACCTAGATATAACATGTAAGACATCAATTAACTTTCCTACTTAATAAGTTGGCAATAATCATGTAAATAAGCTAAATATAAAAAAAACTAGAACATATTTGAATTAAATATAATACACTGTAATAGACAGAATATAATAGTTTAAGCAGAATACACTATTATGAAGAGTATAATAAAATAGAGAACATAAATTGCTAGAATATAAGACAATAGTATATTTATTTACAATGTTGCTACAATATAATTAGGTACAGAATATGTGTAGATGATGTTGAGCATGGTTGATTTGTCAGTTGTGATGTTGAGCATGACCCTACTGTGGAGCTGTTTGGTTTTATTCACAAGGAAACGAATAATTCAGTTAGACTACTGTGCAAAACTCTTAGGCCACCATTAGAATTGTTGTTCAGTAATGGTACAATGACCATATATAACATACTGCTATGTTTATAAGACCCAAATAATTCAGATCCAATTCTCTCCTATTTTTCAAATTCCAATTTGTGTCCAATCTTAGCCTTCCACAAAGTGGTTTCTTCCCAGCTACCCTTCCAAAAAGGCCATTCCTGATCAAGCTTATTCAGACTGTAGAAGCTGCTGCTGCTCACGAATGAGAAAAAAACATCACAAATGGTCATTATATAATTGCAAATTGCTAAATAATGGTATATCGATGCCTATTGTGTAGCATTATAGATAGCTAGAAAATGTGACTACATGGTATGTTAAGTATGTTAAGTGTATATTAAGTGTAAGTCAAGTCACCTACGTGGTGCATTGTGACGTTATATCAATGATGCAGTGGTTCAGTGTTCCCGAAAAATGTGGCCTCCTAGAATGAGATTGTGTATTTGGTGTAAGGTGTTGTATTGCGGTGTTTCTCGAGTATGGTGATAACTTAAGTCTAGGCTAAAAACATTCTTATTTATTCAGGCTTTTAGTTAGATTTAGACTATGACACATGGCTCAGGTTGGCTCTTGCCTCTTGGCTGTGTTAACTTCTGGTCTCTTCCTTTAGCTATGCTGCTATAGTTAGTGCTGCCGGAGTTTTCATGCTGCACATGGCATCAGGAATGGCTAATGGACTCAATAACTACATTTTCTCTTTTCTCTCAGTCCTGATGTTCCGGTACCAGTTCCAGCACCGCACGCTTGGATGTTCTTCCGGCCCGCCGTCGCTCTGCTGGTCTCCGTCGGCAGAGACCAGTCCCACCAGAGTGCAGTAACTCCCTTCATCGTTGGACATTAGAAGACGATGTGCCTCCATGGACCTTCCACTGAGGACTCATTCTATAATTTATTTTGTTTTATAATTTAGTTTATTTATTTTATTACTAATTTAAATGTTATTATTAATTTGTTATTGATTTAAATTGTTTACCTAATTTTGCTATAATTTAACTTAACTCTTTTAAGTATTTATTTAATTAACATCTAGGCCACCCATGGAGGACGGGTCCCTTTTTGAGTCTTGGTCCTCCTGAGGTTTCTTCCTACTACTTTCAGGGAGTTTTTCCTTGCCACTGTCACCCTAGGCTTGCTCAACTTGGGATTGGCCTTTTAAGATAATATAAAATTGTAAAGCTGCTTTGAGACAATGCTTCATTGTAAAAAGCCCTATATAAATAAATTTGACTTGAATTGAATTGAATATTATGGCATATTTTTTTAAAAGACTGTAGCCTTTTTAGTGGGCCGGTTCCTTAGGTAACCTCTCAGGATGATTCTACTATGGATACTGATCCTGAGAATGAGATCATAATGTAAGGATTCCTATTTAAGAGGGCTGGAAATACCTTTAAAAAATGGCAGAGGTTTGTAAACAGCAATATGATTATAATCTATCGTAGATATACAGGCAGTTTAGTCTCTTAGTAATTAAGAATTACAATCATTTCACTACCATGCAGTTGTTTGCTGATTTATTGGTTGTATTACGCTTGTTACAGATATAAAATAACCAGCTACAGTACCTGAAAATGTCCAAGGTTAGCTACACTAAATAAATATGATAATGAAATAGTATGTGTGTTTGAAAAGAACTATAAATATAACTTCCTTTTAATCAGATTGTGCCCTGTTGATGGAGGACCTGTGGCTGTCCACTGTCCATCACTTCACTACCATCAGACACCAGCTTTTTTAAGGTTGTCTTGCTTACAGTGTGAGTCCAGATTATTAATAATCATGATGAGAAAAGCATTTATTTATAAACCCTTTTCTCACAGCCCAATTCCTTGTGTACGTGTGTGTAGGAGTTACATGTTGGCAGCTGATTCTGAGTGGACAAGACTGGCCTGGACCAGCGCCATTGAGAACATTGCTCTGTTAGGTCAGCCCAGGCCAGACGACTCAGAGCTAACAATTTCATTTCAATTCTGTTCCTTCTCCTTTAAACTAGTCCTCAACAGAAATGGAACCACAAGGAGGAACTTCCAGCACCTGGAGCTCCAGGTGCGTTTAATGCCAGGTACACAAATGTAACCCAGAATTCTAATATTTAATATCTGTTAGATATTGTTCACTGACTGTTATTATAATGTGTGCATAGGTCTATGAGAGTCGCTCCACGGAATTGAGCCTCCATGTAACTCCAAACTCATACGAAACATGTTGTGTAGTCAAATTTATTTAGTGTAATCTGTAGAAATTGCTTTATTATCTGAGATTATATTGCTGTGCTCAAAAACAGATAAGTTTTGGACTACCAATGGACACTTGGACCACGCACCCAGCTCTTAATTCAAATGTCTAACCAAATTCACACTAACAGACTTTATGGGCAAACCCAATGTTAAACATGGCTCCATTCCTTTAGTATTCACTGACAGTCATTATAAGGTTTGTGTGGAGAAAATCGGTTCTCTGGTCATGAACAGGACGAGCACAGGCAACAACGTGGCGCCTAGAACCAGCTCTTCATGTCAAGCTATGTCCAAATTCACATAAGCATGCTGTATGTATGTTTCATACACTGTTTATATCTGGCAGTATGCCATGTATATGGCATGTGTGTAATAACAGATCTGGAGAGCAAGAGGACGGGAACCCCACTGGTCCGAAATCGCTGTATGTATCTAATGGTCTGGACAGACAGCTGTCACATAGCGAATAAAACTAGAAGCATGACAGAGCTGTAGCTCTTACACACATACTGAGGTTCAATGAGAAACTATTTCATAAATTAAACAAGCATATCTTCTTTCCAGACTGCTTTTGGATCATGGGAAATGAGAACATTAAACTGTCACCGATCAGCACGAGTTTGGAATTGAAAATGAATTGCTGATTTACTGCACAACTTCCTGTGCGAATTTCACCACTGATTTTCCTTTATCTTCGCTTCTTTTGAGGATGGGTGCAGTGCCTAATTATGTGTTAAATATGTGAATAGGACACAATGACTTACAGTACATCTAAAAGCAGTCCACTATGCATTACATCATCATTGTAAGTAACCATACATTGCTCCTCCAGCAGAGGCTGCGCTGATGCAGATGTCCTCCCGTCGCTCCACCACGCTGTGTCAACGTCATCAAGCTGCTGTTAGGGTACGATCACCCAGCATACCTCATCTGGCCCTTGAGAAGCCCAGCCCCTTGTATGGACCTTGGCATGTACGTCAAAGAAGGGCCACTGTCTAAAGGCATGGCCCAATAAAGTATTGCACAGAAAATACAGAAGTTATTATTAAACTGAAAGAAAAGGAACAATGCTTCAGATTCTGCCAATATCTCCAAGAATCATCTACCTGTTGCCATCTGATCAGGAGCTGCCTTGCAAAAGAGCCTGACGACCAGCCGAGCCTCAGCGAAATCCTTGAGCATGAGTGGTCTGGGTTTCAGGAATAAGTCGAGGTCAGCTAGAAAAGAACTTAACTAGAATGAACTATGATAGTGTGTAGTTAACAGCATGGATTGTACTACGCAAATATTTAGTTTAACTGAAGGAAAGAGTGAGGTGAGTGGGTGAGTATATTAGAGGTTTTACAATTTTACATTTCCATCAGCTAGGCAGAAGCAACCCGTCTCAAATAAATATCATAGCAAAATGGCAGAATGCATAACGTGGCAACCACAACATCACTGACAACAACAAGAAATATCAAAGATCCACCAACAACTCAACAAGGTTTCTTGTCCACGGAGAGCAATTTTTAATTTTGGCAATTAGGAGCACACACAATACTGTGATTCATCCTCCCCAATAATAGCTCCTCCATTATGATGGATAAGGGATACAATACCACTAGTAAAATAGTCACCATCAAGAAGAGTGCCTATACGTGAAAAGCAGGTTTCAATGCATTATGATAATTGAAATGAATATAATTTTACATCATTTTAAACAACTTAACTTACAGTAGACAACTCCTGATCAAATTCCAACCTCCTTTCAATTTTATACATATGTCCATCATCTCTGCAAAGAAACATTTCTGCTACATTTAATGTGCAATTAGCAATTGTTACATTCTGTTGATCTAACAAATTATCTGGAAAGATAACCAAACCCTCGCAGATATCATTTTGTAGTGCATGAGCACAATAACATAGCACAATTGTAGTGCACAATTTCTTTTCATCATGAATCTGTATTTAGCATCAAGCGTAAAACTGGGACATGCTGTATATTGAGCCTGTACTGGCAAAATGAATTTATGAATAACACAGCAGAACTGTGATATGTACTCATTACTGAAAGCATTACAAATTCCCCTTATAAATTAGGCATTTATGCATGTGTGTACAGTATGTTTATGGAAAGATATGGAAGATCTGTGAACTCTGATCCCAGGATTCGTTCCGACAAAAAAGTCTGCTGCACTAAAAGTTCTCAGGCACACAGGGGCTCCATAATCGTTCCATGGAACAAATGTGGAGCAACTAGGACTCTACCTAGAGCTGGCCGTCCCACCAAACCAAGTTATTAGATAAGCCTTTGTTAGAGCGGTGACCAAAAACCCAATGGTCACTCTGTCTGACCTCCAAAGATCCTGGGACACTGAGTTTGCTAAAACAAATTAAACCTCCAGGTCGCATGGCACGTGTCATAGAAAAGAGTCTGAATGCTTACATGTATGTTCACGCAAATTTTAGTTTTTCTTTTGTAAGAATTTTGCAAATATCTCTCAGATTAACACAAGTATATAAACCATAAGTGAAATGGTCTGAAGACTTTCTGCATGAGGTCAGAATCTGACCTCCATAATTGGAGTGCAATCAAGCAAGTTAATTTTATACCCATTAGAAACCCACACTTGAATTGTGCACTTCCAGACTGCAAGGCAGGATTTCTGTGGGCAGGAGTCTACCACCGTCTGTCTCCAGGCTGACATCTCATGCCACATGAAGGGAAACGTCTGGTCCCAACATATTTGCTAGCAGGAGTTTAGCCGTTAAAGGAAAAGATGGGTTTCAACTGACTGTTACACCCGATCACATGACTAACGAGAGTTTCAAAAAAATTGTAGGACTATAAATAATTCTGTATATAACACAATGTTACATAACAGCAGAGACTGTAATAGGAGAGTCTTATAGAAGATGTGGGCTGGTGAGGTAACAGGCTTATGCTTTCAAGGGGCACTTTCCTTATATAGATGCTCCTGTGGGGCAGACTGTACAGGGGATCTTGGAGCTGTGAGGCAGCAGTGCTACCAACTGCGCCACTGTGCTGCAGAGTACATCATTCATTTATTTTCTCAACTTCTTTATCCTGATCAGGGTCTGGAAAAAGGAAATTTGGTATTTGTTACAATTTGTACAGCTTTCTATAATAACAAGTGGATGCATGAACATAGATAAAACATTTTTAATTGGCATAATTGCCAAACTACAATAAGTAACACGTATTTTTTTGCAAACAACCTAATCCTGGGTAACATGTGGCTGCTACAATCTTACAGGTCAAGCAATTATGACCCAACAGCAGCAAATGGACAGAGGTCTGGACCTTCTGGTCTACAGTCTTGTACCATAACTGCTAAGCCACTACAGATTTGAATCAGAACTGACAAAAAAAGACATCAGTTCCAACTTAAACCTCAATTCAAATAAACATATGGCTGCCCTGTGCTAAACGCCACTTAGCTTTATGGATCCAATAAAAAACACTCGTGATTTAACAATGCATTTTTCAACTTGAAAAAGGATTCAAAATGCCGTTCAGCCTAGTAGGCAGAGCAATTAGTGAGAAGTCGCAAACTGCATATCTGCGATGACATATTTATCCAAACACTTTTGTCGCATGAAGGAGCTAAGTGCTAATTGATATTTGCTTTAATAATATTGCGTGTCAAATTTAGACCTGCAAAATCTCCGTGCAGTATATTTAATGTCCACTAGGGGGAGGTGCAACACTACATTTGACTCAGGGGTGTTTTTAATGCATATTGGTTAAATTATTGCGGCATTTAAAACGCAGGGACAAATATGTCCCTTTGTCATGAAAAGGTTAAGGTATGGGACTTCGAAACAGAAGGTCTGAATAACAGACCTTCATTGGCCAAGATGCCAATGTTGGTCCATGAAGAAAAGCTTTTAAAGCACAATCACTCGAAGAGCTTGGAAATGCAAATATCTAACCAACCAATCACATGGTGGCAACATTTAGACATTGGTCTTGGTAGCAGGAGCAGCTGACCTATCTGGTTAACCAGCTCTAGCCACCTGGACCATGTTGGTCACCCAGTTCAACCAGCTTTAATCCAACTGGTCCATCTTAACATCCAAACTGGTTTGAGCTGTGTCTTCGGTGTGGTTGCGGAGGGAGCAGGCACATCCGCTACTGAAGAGTGAGACGCTTCTGAAAAGGAAATAGATCTAACAACCTGTGACTCATGGCCCAGAACTCCACTGTTTTAGTATAAAGATGTACATGTTAAGCCAAAATTTTAAGTCAGTGTCTGTTTTTTATATGAGAAGGTAATAAATATAATAATAATATAATAAGATGATTTTTAAAATTACAGTTAAGAAACAGACACTGTCCCAAACCCAATGCACAGACACAGTGCAGGATAAGACCACATTGCACTACAATCTGCTTGTGACTACAGCTTTGTGACCTGAATTTTCTCTAACACTAAGCAATATGTCACTTGTTTGTTGACCTGATGCTTTACTCAAAATAGGTCTAATACTACTAAAATGAATAGAAAACAAACTGTTAGTATTACAAACCCGATTCCAAAAAAGTTGGGACAAAGTACAAACTGTAAATAAAAATGGAATGCAATAATTTACAAATCTCAAAAACTGATATTTTATTCACAATAGAATATAGACAACAGAACATGTCAAAAGTGAGACATTTTGAAATTTCATGCTAAATATTGGCTCGTTTGAAATTTCATGACAGCAACACATCACAATAAAGTTGGGACGGGGCAATAAGAAGCTTGAATAAGAAGCTCATTGGCAACAGGTCATTAACATGACTGGGTATAAAAAGAGCATCTTGGAGTGGCAGCGGCTCTCAGAAGTAAAGAAGGGAAGAGGATCA
>JAUZST010023114.1:0-31666 GCA_034779995.1 Parotocinclus haroldoi
TTTACCCTCACTTTCTTTAGCAGAGGCAGTGGTCGTATTAAAGGTGTTTTTGGGGTCATTATCATGTTGAAAGTTTGTGACACAGCCCAGTTTTGGAAAGGAGGGATCGTGCTCTGCTTCGGGATGTCACAGCGTGTTTATTTTTATTCATGGTTTCCCTCAATGGACTTGTCTTTGTTCTTCTCACCTGGTTGCCACCACACACGCTTGACACCATGTGAACCAAATAGGTTTATCTTGATCTCATCAGACCACCAGACATGGTTCCAGTAATGCATGTTCTTAATCTGCTTGTCTTCAGCAAACTGTATGTGATCTTTCTTGTGCATCATCTTTAAAAGAGGCTTGCTTCTGAGATAACAGCCATGCAGACCAGTTTGATATTAATTTTCTTATAGCCTAGACCATTTTAATATAAAGCAACAATTATTTTTTTCAAAAAGTTATTTGCCATGAGAAGCCATGTTGAACTACCAGTTCATACCACTATGAGAGCAATAACAACAAATTAAATTATTCTGCTGCCCATTCACACCTGAGACTTTGTAACACTAACGAGGCACATGATACCATGGATTGAAAGTGGCTAAATGGGCTCAAATTTTTTCGCCATTTTCACTTAGGGGTGTACTCACTTTTTCCCAGTGGTTTAGACATTAATGGCTGAGTGCTGATTTATTTTGAGAGCACAGCAAATTTATACTGTTATACAAGGTGTAGACGGACGGACTACTTTACATTGTATCAAAGTATCATACCTTTAGTGTTGTCCAATAAAAATATATAATAAAATAGTTACAAAAACCAATGGGATAACGGATGGAATGTACATGTTGTTGTTCATAAAGAACACAGACCTCTCCACATTTCTGGAAGTGTAGCATGGCAAATATATTGAGCAGAATTCTGAGTAGCTCCAAAACGTATAAGGTTTTGAAGCATATCTGACTGGAAAAGGTTACAAGACCTTCGCTAAAGAGATTGGACTCCAGACCACAAGCAGACTGTGTACCAGCCACACCAGATACAGACAGGAACTGGAATCAATTATATTAATGCTTCTTCAGACCATGGCTGAGGAACCTCACCTGCAACTGTTCACTGCACATTTTTATTTGAACCAAACAGAAGCTACCATTGCTACAACCTTTTACGATGTTACCAACTCCCTGAACCAATGGAATCAGGCATAGCATTGGCTGATGAGGTTCCTCTTGCCTTGCTGTTTCATGTCAGTCAAAATCTCCCAGCTAGTCAAGAACATGACTCGTTTACGTCACACCGTACACACGCTGTAACCACACTTGCTTTTGTCTTTCTTTATCCAGGTAAAATCTTTCTGAGAGACCCAAGCTTGTCAGTTCCACCAAAGCCTTTTGGTTCAGTCGCAGCAGTGAGCAACAAGAGCCGGACAGCTGGGGGCAGAAACCCTTTGTCTTCCATCAATAACGGCATGAGATCCACTTCTTTCCACAGGGCCAATGACTCGTCCAGGAGATTTGTGG
The DNA here is from genome assembly GCA_034779995.1 of Parotocinclus haroldoi. Lineage (NCBI taxonomy): Eukaryota > Metazoa > Chordata > Actinopteri > Siluriformes > Loricariidae > Parotocinclus > Parotocinclus haroldoi. The sequence goes on from JAUZST010023114.1 coordinate 1,506, forward strand.
GTAAAGGAACCAGTCTAACCCCTTTTACATCTCTTTCCTTACTTCTCTCTCTCTCTCTCCAGCTTACTGAATTCTTTGTGATAAGAGCTTTCTCCTTCCACCAGCTTGAGCTGCTGGATGATCTCCAAATGTGGCAAGAGCCACAGATCAGTGTAGGATTGTCTTCTGAATGAGCAGTGTTATTTACTCCTGGGTGAAGGACTCAAATCTCGCACTTCAAATCTAGTCTACATCTGGTGGACCGGGATTTGCTTTCTGAGGATTAAGAGAACTTTAGTTTAATCTTCGTTGGCATTACAAGTCTTTGAATCCCCGGTACCACACTATTGTAGCTGTAATAATAATTTTATATATAATTATAACATTTTACTTGTGAGTGCCCTTCAAAATACTCAAGGACAAGGCATACATAATTAAAATACACTGCTCACATCACCCTACTAAAGCATGATTCGTGTTTATGTTAAATAATAACATGGGATATGCTACATAAGGAATGCCAAAAATGGCTATTTAACATACCAGACATCGTACCTTGAATATAAATAGGTATATTTAACATTTTAGTTACATACAAACATGCACATTACCTTGCTTTTAAACGTTTAGTGGAGCTAGTATACTAAAGGGACATGCCTAAGGATGTAAAGACGTACCGTAAAAGCGAGCTCAGACACTAAAAGAGTGCCTTATTTACACAGTGCACTAATCCCATCTAGACGCTATTTTTTTATCTGTAAGACTCTATAACAGGAAGCTAACCTCTTTCGTTACCTGCTAGTGAGGCCTGTTTGTTTGTTTTGATGCTGCTTGTGCTCCTCGTAGACTCAGCAGTAGCTTTCTGATAAGGGGAGGGGCACCTAAGATGAACTGGTGGGCGAACCAGCAAGTCTGCCTTTCTCCCTGAACCGTACCCAAATATAATACACACCAATTATGCGATTTCATCATGGAATATTTCATTTTGAATTATTCCCCAATTATTGTGAGCAGTATCTAACATAATGTAAATAAAATATTGTTATTAGCAACAATAATTATAATAATTTAAAAAACGTTATAGCAGTATTGTGAACCTTCATTGCTGAGAGTCAAGAACACTACCTTCTAGACAGCTTTTGTGCTCTGCAAACCTGTGGTGTTTTCAGACCAACTGTCACGCTCAGCAAATCTGTGACAGCTTTACAGAGTGCGCGTGTGTGTGTGTGTGTGTGTGTGTGTGTGTGTGTGTGTGTGTGTGTGTGTGTGTGAGTGATTTACAGTCGCTATGGGCAAAAGAACTGCCAGCCCATCTGTACAAATTCTTTCATTCTCCAAGCAGATCATCGGCAACCTATAATACGAATGTACTTCTATTTAAGGTCGTTGCCCTAGGTTGCGCGTGCTAACAGTGTGCTGCCGCTGTGATTGTATCCTTTCTCTATAACATCCCTTCTTTTCCCTCCAACAGTGAATGGACAGCATCATAAGGGACTCTCGTACCCCAAACCAGTCATGTGGTACAGAGGCAGAATGGGTAAAATGAGCCGACTCGAACCCTGTGTTTTGTCAGCCACCATTAACCTGCATTTCTCCATGTCGATGTCTTTACCCATCTATATGTGGTCTCTGTCCATGAGAGCATTGATGCCTCGCAGCCAGACCATCTGCTCACCAGGCTGTCGTGCCGTGTTTTCCGTTTGTCCTTAACTCAGTGTCGGTGTTTTTGTTTTTTTTCTCGCAAGCTTTCGCAGATGCAATGCTGATGCAGGCTTCGTGGTGCAGCTGTCGTTTTTTTGCCCAAAGCTCAGCATTTCCTGTCACTAGCAACATGAGTGCTATTGTTGGGATGTTGTCCGAGAGTCTCCTGAGCTTAGCGAAATAGTCGGGTTGTTGCATCTTCTGGTCACTTGGAACGCTCCACAGTGTGGTTTTATTGTAGAAATGTCAAATTTTGGGAGAGCTGAAGAGGTTCCTCAGGCTACACGTCGACGTAGCGATTGTGCGCATGCATTGTCTGCATGAACGTGGTGTTGTGTTTATGAGCTTTGGTGTGGTGCAAGAGCTCCATCGTTCTGCTCTATTCGTGTTCTGTTTCACTGGACTATACACAAGGTTCAACAAATTGTGCTATCCATCGCTTCCCTTTCCCTTGTTTTATTGTAAATCTTACTTATCACCAGATCTTTTGTACAGAACAAAGGAACTGGTGTACAGTGGGTACATTTACTTGAGGATAATATTTGCAGGGCTTTACAGGACTTACACAAGTCCTTCATGACAGCTAAACTATATTAGACTAGTGTTATCTTGTCAGGTTCTGGATCTAAGTGACACTGATTTTTCTTCACGTAACGTCTTACTCTTCCGCTCACAGGTCACTTAATTAAGTGCACCTTCTTGTTGCAATATTCATTGTCCATTTTATCAGTTCCACTTACCATCTATAACGGACTGTAGTTCATTGCTTTCTCTACATACTTTTAGGCCCTTTTACTCTGTTCTGTACTGGTCAGGACCCCACTGGACGACCACAGATCTTGCACAATTTGGGTGGTAGATCATTCTCAGCACTGCAGTGACATTAGACGCTGATATAAAAGTGGGTGAGACACAGCAGTGCTGCTGGAGTTATTAATTGCTCTCCTGACTCCCTGTGCAGTCTCGTACACAAGACTGTAGTACCATATTGCTCCACCTTGTAGATGTAAAGACAGAGCCAATAGGTGTTGCACAGTTTGTGTTAGTCATCCTCTAATCCTTCATCAGGATTCACAGGATGCTGCCTACAGGATGCTGGCGGACCATTTTCAATCCAGCAGCGATGCTGAGGTGTTTAACAACTCCATCAGCACTGCTGTGTCTGATCCACTCATGCCAGCACAACTCACAGTGACACACCACCACCCCATCAGCCCATAGCTGATCTGTTCTGGTCTTGACCATTAGCCAACAGGGTAAAGAGGACAAACAAAGTATGCAGAGAAACAGATGAACCACCGTCTGTAATTACAGAACTTCAAAGTGCATCTGTAAAGTAATGGACAACGAGATCTGATATCCTGTAATGGCCAAATGTTTGTAGACAAAAACATCCAAACGTGTGGTCTACAGAAAGTCTTCAATTCAATCCCATCCAACATCTTTGGAATAAATTGAAACCAGGCCTTATCACCAATTAGCACTAAGCTTGAATAGAAGCAGTTTATTTTATAGTGGATAGTAAATTTCCATCAGTTGGCAAGCTGTGCAACATTACCATTATGTGAAAGAGCCAGGTCAGCCAAATGCAGGTGAGTCTACAGATGAAACTATGTTACTATGCACAGTGTAGGACATTCGATTTTTAGAATAATCCACTATTATTGGCTATCATGAATATGTAGGGATCATGTACCTGCAAAAACATCATCCTTAAGTAAAGCGTTAATGCTTCTTTCAGGTGTGCAGTTGTGTAGATATGTGGTGATATATGATATATGGTGACCCCCCCCCCTCCAAAAAAAAAACAAAACTAAACAGGTTATGCAAAACAGTGGAATACTTGTTGGGATAAAGATCATTTAACAGTCAGTTCTTCAAATTCAGATCACACATGTCGCTAAATTCCTCTAGTGCAAGCAAGAACGAGAGTCATTTTAATTATCCTACTTTCCCTGCAGCCAACAACTCCCTTTCTGAGGATAATTCTGCAGAGGATCGTGGAGATGGCAGCCGTGCTCTTGCTGAGGATCGATTCGATGGTAAAAGCATGGGCAAATTGGTTTATCTTTCCCCAGTGGCTTTCGTGACTTACCACAAAGCATTGTGTTGCATGAGACACACAGACTTCTGGACCAATACCATGGTCCGGCTCCAGAACAGACCTTAGCTGTGTCTTTTGATTTTTTCCCCCCATTTAAATTACGGCGTCTACAGCTTTATTTAGGAAAATTATGTTTTGGCCTGTTTCGCACCACTGCTTTCTTTTCTTGCCACAAGATGCTAGAAGCTGGATTCTCTTTCATCGCCCCATCCTGTTAAGAAACAAGCATTTCTATTGTGGCTTCGGACACAGATTTGACTCATTTTCCATAGTTGGGTCCTTTCGATTAAGTCAGTCTGCTTTCAGCTTTGCTTGTACACTCTGCTTTGAGAACTGAGTCTGTTTATGACAGTTCTCTATAGAAGCAGATGTGTTTAGGATTCAGGCTTGCACTAAAATAAGAACATCACTTCTAGTCTGGGTGTTCATCAAATCTAGTTTGGGTGTTTTTTTTTTTCATTTCACAAGAGCCATGAGACATGATATGACACCAAACCAGAAAAAATGTGTACAGCATTACCCTCATTCTGCTCAATTTGGAAAGGCACATCCAGATGGAGATGGTTTGACTCTGAGGGTTGCATATTACGCTGAGTAGGGAAAACAGAATTGTTAACTTTTAAAACTCTGCCTAAAACCCAATTTGCCAAGCCAAATCGGCAAACTGTGCTTGCTAGTTCTATCAGCTGTGTTGGGTTTAAAGCCACTGTTAAATTACTGCAGAGCCATTAAAAAAAGCATAAAAAGATGAAAGAACAAGATTAAATCAGGCGGTGCCAAATAATTAGACATGCTGCCATAAGTAAATAATATCAGTGAACAACTATTGTGCAGAAGTCTAAGGCCACCATTAGATTTGTTGTTTTAACGATGATAAAACAATGACCATATTTGATATATTGATGATTTTACCCAAGAAATTGGTTGTTGTATTAATCAATCCATAATACTCTTTACACCAATGTTCATTCCAGTGTTTGTGAGCTTTGTCATATTTGAGTCTTTTCACTCTGCTCCCCTTCCAAAAACACCATTCCTGCTTAAGGTGATATAGCACTAAAGTCGATACTTATGCATGCAACAAGAACACGACCGCCCATACCTTTACACCTGATCATTCAATTTCCCAACCTTTCGAAAATCTGGACAAGCAATCTGTGCAAACTTTGCCCTCAATCATCAGTCTCCCCTCAAATCCATTTGCCTACATGATGCCTTTAGCTTCACACACCAGCTTCATACATGATTTGCAAGATTTTCAGAGCAGAACATGCCCTAATTTAGTCTGAAGACTTTGTACATATACAAATATTTTGTGTACAGTTTCATTTTGCAATGTAAGTATTTTCCAGACTTGTGGACCTGCATGGTTACTTAAGGCTCTACAAAGACTTGGACCGATTCCTTTGATTGTTACATATTTACCCCAAGCACATGCAAGGCTAATTGGCGGCAAATGTTTGCTTTTTGGTTTGGGTCTGTTTCAGAAATTTGGAGGCTTTTGAAAAACTGTCTCAAAAAATAATTTAAAACTGATGATCAGAAATTCTGAAAATTCATCATGGGCCTTCAGGGTAAAAAGTGTCTTGAAAAAAACCCCCAAAAACTCTATGATTTATTCTTCATCAAGTCAGAGATTTTGCCTCACGTTTTTGGAAGCCAGATGTTTTAGCTGTGTTTGCGTGTTTCCGTTTAAAACTCAACAAGCCTTAATTAGGAATTCTTATGTTTGGCTGGCTGCCATCAAAAAATAACAACAACGAAAATATCAAGATCGTTAGAGTGAAACTTGCGTCAATTTCTTGTCAAACACTATAATCAATCAACATGTGCATAATTGATTAAAACATGCATCAGTGCAGAGCTGAGAATTGTAGGACCTCGCCATGTCATATCAAGGCAGAACTTGACTGGAGATTAATAAAAATAAATGGTGTGACTGGCGTAGAGTTTCAAAAAGGGCTGTTACTGTACAGTTCTTAGTTTTATCAATCAGACTCAATCCCAGACACTGGGCAAGTGTTCCACTGTTTTTCGCTTGATGTGATTATTGTGGGGATAGAATTTTTTTTAAATCTGAACCTTTTTGCTTACTTCTGCAATACTGTCACCATTGATTTATCCTGTTATAAGTGTAACTGGGCACATTGCATGAATTGTTCCGTGCGTTTCTTGGACCTGGTTCCAGTTCCCCTGCTGGCAGTGAGACTTGATTTGACTGCAGTTGTACTCATATGTCCATTGTTCTGTTTCACAGGTTCTCCTGGTCGCTCTCCTTTCCCTTTCAAAAACCTCAACACGTTAGACAAACCTAATGGAATGGGTGAGTGCTGAGAGTCATAAACAGTCATTTCTTTTGTATATAATTGCATGGCATATGCAAATCTGGCTGCTAATGGATACTCGCATTTCTGTATACACTAACCAATCACTGTATTCAGTAGACCACGTACATTTTTAACGGCTCCACTTACCATATAGAAGCACTCTGTAGTTCTACAGTTACAGACCACTGTAATTATGTCAGTGCCTCTTGTTCTCTACATACTGATGTGTCGGTGGTGCATTAGTGTGTGTTGTGCTCGCATGAGTGGTTGAGTTCAAAGCATCTCCATGTCACTGCTGGACTGAAAATAGTCCACCAACTGATGAAGGGATAGAGGATGGCTAACACGAACTGTGCAGCAACAGGTAATATGCTGTCTCTGAGTTTACGTCTACAAGGTGGAACAATAATGTAGATGTGTCTAATCGAGTGTACACAATATGTTTTTAAAACTCCAGCAGCACTGCTACGTATGATCCACTCCTATCAGAACAACAGACACTAACACACCACCAGCAAATAAATTTCACTGTTGTGCTGAGAACAGGGTGCTGGGAGAAAAAAATGGACTACAGCGTGTAATTGTAGAATTACAAAGTGCATCTATACGGGTGTTGTATTTAATAAAGCGATCAGTGATTATACAGTATATGCTTATGTGTCACTTATGAATACCCAGGGTCCAATTCCAATTCAAACAGTTTTTATGAACGGATATGATTTGTCTTTTTTGGTGTTAGGTAATCATACTAAAGGTTTTATAGGCTTACCAGGACTTCTGATATTTCCCAACAGACAAGCAGGACCCAAAAGACAAGGACACCTTCCGAAAGACAAAGGTGCCTTTTCCTACTGCCAAGCCAGCCAAACCCAAAACAGTTCCTACCCCAGTCGTCGGTAATATATGCACTATATACTCACACCCATTGCACCTGCTTTCACAAGTCTACATAGAATGAAGCCCTAGAAAGAAACCTTAATGGTTCCATGTGGAACTAAACAGTCTAACAATTCCAAAGGATGAACCACAACTGAATTCTTTTACAACCTATTACAATTGTTGATGGAATCGGTACATTAAAGCTGGAACCACATAGAAGAACCTAAAAGGGGTTAACACTAACCATTCTGAAAACAGCCCTGAAGGAATTGTGTATTGCTTATGGTTTCGGAGCTCGTAAATTATGAAATATGTGGTTTTTAACTAAACTTCACTTAAGTGAAGGCTGAACATGCACTTACATGTTAAATAAAATTGTATTATTAAAAACAAACTTAGTGGTTACCTACATCTAGTCCCAACAAGAATTAGTTGGCTGAGTTATTGGGCTATTGTGTATTTGTGATGAGATAATGTCTATTAAGCAGAAAATAAAGCACTTCTGTAAAGTCGCTCTGCCCTTCAGGATCTGCTAAATGCTCAAAATGTAAATGTCTTGTCTTTTCACAGATACAGTCTTTGAAACCTGGGAGAACTCCTCAGTTTTTAGCTCCGTCCCAGCCTCCAATGTCGATGCCACGGGCAAGGAGCGCTTCATCGGTAAACAAAGGCTCCAAAATAAGAAGGGAATCTAATAGTATCCAGGCTTGTACATAATAATTCATTTCATACTAACAAGGGAGAAAAATGCATTAAACCAAACTCCTGCACAAATCACCCTTCATCAGTTACATCACAGTGCACCCATTGACAACGCTTTCCAGCACTCCAGCCTACTAAGTACCACCCCTGTGAACAAAACCCATCTGGTCCTTATTACCCTGCATGCATTTCAGCTTTATTGTGTTTGTCACTGAGTGCAGTCTGCATCAGTGTTCTCCTGCCTTTATGTCTCTACATGATGCTCACTTAACTTTATTTTTGGTTTTCAACGTTCGAACGTCTATTTCTATTGTATTTCTTCATCGTTTCAGCCAATCAGGAGTGGAAAATGTGTTTAAAACAATGTGGATCACTGTTGTTATACTTTGATTTAAATTTAGTTCGGCTTTGGTTTAATGTTTGGTTTTGTTGGTCATAGGCCAGTAATATACAAGTTTTAATTATTTGGATAATTTGGATTTTGCTTTTGTGTTTTAACTTTACAAAAACTGTACTAAACTGTACTTTATAAAAACTATACCTAGTAGATGAACGTAAATATTTTTCATTGCAGTTCAGAATTGATTTTCCAGGTTCCTCATGTTGCATTTGGGAGGCTTTATGAAAAGGTTCTTGCATCACCACTTTAAATTGTGGATGGCCGCGTGTGTAAACTAGAAATAAATTAAAGCAGTATTTATTTTACATGTCTAAAATGTATTTTGCAGTGCCATTTTTTTCTTTAACCAATTCTGTTTTTGTCCCAGCTCCCCATGTGATCTATAAGACTGATAAGAAACCGGATGAGCCTTGCTCCATCACCTCATCTTTGAAATACTTTCCGGAAGAGAAGGCTTCTGAAACGCATGTGACGGGACCTCCTCGCTCAGCGCCCTCGAACCTCACTGTGGTCACAGTTGAAGGCTGTCCTTCATTTGTCATCCTTGACTGGAACAAAGCTGACAACGAAACCACGGGTAAAAATAACCCAGGATATGGAAAGCTACAGTGTTGTTTAATGTTTGTCAGTCACCCAGGCCATTCTGAAATGTCTACAAGTGAGAATAAATGATTAGACATCAATAATACGAGTCAGAAGGCTGATGAGTGGTTCATCCTATTTTCCGATGGAGTTGTTAGTGTTAATAAAAACTACTGAAGTTCTGCAGATGCTGACAATGTTCATCATGCTGCTTTCTGACAGAATATGAGGTTATATCTACCTCAAAGGGACCTGAGGGTGAGAAGGTATCCATCCTGACCACCAACCAAACCCACACAGCAGTGGAAAACCTCAAACCTGAGAGCAGGTATGTTTGTGACATATATAAACACAATGTGTAATATTGTAGATGAACTTGAAGTAATAGCTCCTTATAGCTCATTCTGCCACGCTTTTGATGCCATTCTGCCATGCAAGCTTTTTAATGAGATTTCAAACAGAACGGTGTCTATTTAGTCTGAAAAAGTATTAAGCAAGCCTCTGTATGAAATAGGACTTTGTGCACGTGTCGCAGTCAGTACTTCACACATGGAAGAGCCATTAAAGAGGCCTTGGTGCTCAACATCTGCAGAATACATATATCAAGTGTCACCTTAGTGGATGGAGAAACAAGACTCATTTGACTCAAAGTGTTCTGGTGAGGAAGACCACCAAAGTATGGTCCGATTAAACCCAATGAGACCAGATTAAATAGATTTACTTCTCTGGTGGAAGCCGTGAGATTAAGGGCTTGGAACTGAATTGAGAACTCTCAGGCAGAGCTGCATTTTACAGACCACACTTGCTCACCTATCAGCCAATTAATAAATGTCCTGTCTGTTTTACCTCATAGTTATGAGTTCAAGGTAAAGCCAAAGAATGAACTTGGAGAAGGGCCACCCAGCAAACCAGTCACTTTCAACACAGAGTCGGGTAAGTCTTCTCATAAATTCCACGCATGTTGTTTTAACACTGCTATAGTGACCATATATAACCTATTGTCATGACTGGACCCAAATATTTCAAATACTGATTTGTCACTCCATCATATACTTTTCACAATCTTTATTCCAATCTTTGAACTTTTGTCACTCTGATCCCCTTCCAAAAAAAGTGGTTTATTGGCTTCTACCCTTAAAAAAAGCCCATGCTTGATCAAGCGTCTTCAGATTGTAGAAGGGTCAACCTCGCATCCTGATGCAGCTGCTAAAGGCTGCTATTGCTCAAAGGGAGGCCACACTAAATTCTTACCAGTTTTTTAATGCTGCATACATACTGTATTTTCTGCTTACCTTCTAATAAATGGACCAAGAAACCATTATATCTGGTCACTGTAGTATTGCTAATAAATATATTGAATATTTTAATCTAACGATGGCCTAAGACTTTTGCACAGTACTCTATATTTTTGTCCATTGATCCATTTATTTGCAAATAAAGCTCTGTCCTCCCATCAATCCATCCACCAAATTATTACACAACCGTTCATATCTCTATGTCTATCCATACCATCCATCCAAGTCTCTACCAATTATCCATCCTTTTATCCATATCTAAATAAATATCCATGCCTTCATCTGTCCATCCACCCAACCAATCAAAGAAGCATTATTCTATGCTTCCATCCATTCACCTGTAATCCATCTATGTCTAGGTATTACCTGTTTATCCAGGCATGACTCTAGGCCATTGGCAAGGTTTTTTGTACTTTTAAACAAACAATAAACACTAAATGAAGACATGTGACATCATCAAGAGTACTCTAGCTCTGGGCAATGTCTGTCCATTTGAAAAAGAATAATAGAAAGAGCACAAACAGAGTGACTGTTAATTTTTTTAATGAGATGTGGAAAAGAAACACGAGTGACGCATTTACTACCTTCAGTTCATCCTATGAATCAATCAGTTTCCTAAAGCTTTGGTTAGCCTGGGTGCTTGACCATGCCAGTGGATCTGTCATCAGAGTGGAGATCCTTTGGAAAAACACATGGTGGAATTTATAGTGTTATGCTGGAGGCACACTGTTAGCCAATGTGCAGCTGGAACCCCCGGTGTTCCTAACTTTCCTACAGTCTACACATCATTGTGATGCATGATCCGTTCAGCAGGTTAATTTGTAAATGAACCAAATGCCTGATTTGTTGTTGTTTTTTTCCTGTCTTTTCTGCAGCGGATCCCAGAGTGAGCGAATATGTTTCAGGTAGGTCTACAGAGCATATACAACAAATATACCACTCTAGTAAAGACCCTATTTGAGTACTTCTAGATCAGAAAAAAATTTTTTTGCAAAAAAACCCCCACATATTTCATTTAAATGAATTGTATCCAAAAGGCATGTACCCTTTGGACACCCCCTTAAATAATAGGAGTTCAGGAGAACTTGTCTCTTCTGTCTGTGTTCTCTTCTAGCTTAAAACTTCTATGTAATGGATATTCCCCCAAATAGAGACGGGTGAATGATGAGCCAGTGGAAACACTGTAATGGAAAGAACCTGAAACTCTGCTAACCATTCTAGCAGGCTAGTGCAACAGGTGTACAAACACAGCAATAGCTGAACGAGTCATTAATATTAGCGCTTGTTTCTGAAGGGGATGACTTGCAGACTCACTGATTCATTAAATCAGCTCACTGAACAGAATTTATAAATTAGTTCGCCGTGTTTTTGCTCCAGGGAAGGATGCTATCTGGACCCAGTTCCCTTTCAAGACAGACTCGTATTCAGAGTGCAATGGCAAGCAGTATGTCAAGAGGACATGGTATCGCAAGTTTGTTGGCATCCAGCTCTGCAACTCACTCAGATACAAGATCTACCTGAGCGACTCTCTCAATGGTCAGTAGTCTCTTTTACATGCTCATTTTGCTTTGCTGTTTGCTACGTTTGGATACAAACTAAAGCAACCATCAAATTAAGTTGATGTTTTAAAAGAATGTTGCTTGCCAATGCAGCTAAAGTTGAGGCTGAACTTAATTGCTTAGTAGTGCTTAGCTGCTCACTCCACCCTTCAGTTGTCAGTGACGATGGCCCTCCAAGGACTTTCCCGCTGAGGACTCAATATCCTAAAGAGACTCTGTGTATCGGACAAAATATTTACCGATGTGCATATTTTTTTTTTTATTTTTTTATTTTTTTATCTCTTGTTATTCACTTAGTTTTACTATTAATGCAAACTTAATTCTTTAACAAGCTGTGCAGTGGACCACACCCACTCACAAACACACCTACAATCACCGTCTTACTGATTACTCTCACCGGTTTCTCATCATCTCCACCCTTTTTATACACGCTTGCTCATTTGCTCCCGGCTGACTCACTTGGTTACGGGGCGAAGGTTTCTTCCTTACAACATTCAGGGAATTTTGAGCCTTGCTCAATTTGGGATTGACCTTTGCTGCCAAGCTGCTTTGAGACAATGCATTATTATAAAAAAGTGCTAAATAACTGATGACTTGAATATAATTCTATGCTTACTTCTGACTACACTGAAATTGAACACTGTGGAGCTCTGCATTGTGTCATGAAGCAAAGTAAAAGGTTAGGCAGCAAATCTCCGCATCTCTGGGAAATAACCCTGGTATGGTATTCAGTACCAGCTGTTAGTCTTGGTTAGATGTTAGAAGCTATTTCATCAAGAACTTTGAGTTAGGCACAGATAACGTCAGGGTTATGTGACAGTATCGACAATTGTTAAATGATGATGCCTCCTGAAAGCACCTAGATGGGAAGTAATGGGTGAGTGTTTAATGTCCTGTCATAGAGCTGTCCATGTGGGCTGAGAGGGCTAAGGGATTTGCTTAAAGGCATCTTTTTGAACTCATCTGTGTTTTGCAGTCTAGACCACCACTGTCCATAATACTGTAATTTGCTTTTACCAAATATTACCAACAGCAGCATCTGGCAGCTTCAGGATGCCAACTTGACCCTTCTACAGTCAGAAAAAGCTTGGTCAGGAATTTTTCACAGGATAAAACGGCTAACATATGCTACTGCCAAATGTCTAAGATAAGCTCACAAAGATTTGAGTGACAACTACACTTTTATTGTCCGATCCTTGGCAGTATGTGGTACGTAAGGTCAATATGCCGTTGCTAAATTAACAAATCTAATAGTGGCCTATGACTTTTGCACTGCATTGTGGATCACCTGGTTGACCTGTTGTATGGATTTAAATATTTATAGAAAGTCCATAAGTAACGGTTCTCTGTTTCTCAGGGAAATTCTACAACATTGGGGACCAGACAGGTCATGGTGAGGACCACTGCCAGTTTGTGGACTCCTTCCTTGATGGAAAGACTGGTACACAGCTGCCTGCAGACCAGCTCCCAACCAGGCCAGGTAACACTGTATTACTGGAAATCTGCTTAGAGAACACATGCCCCACAGACCACTCAGTAACCTCTGCAAACATAACAACCTAAAACTGTGTACCTGAGTAGAGAGTTCCTGTCTGAATATACTAGTCAGAAAAAAATGAAGCCATCAGTGTTACTCGCTGTTGAATGATTAGTGGTATTTAAATGCTTGTGGTACATTTGAGTGTTTACCACTGCTGTACTGTAGTTGTGTGGTTAGATGCTTGAACAAGTCAGTTTTGGATTAGATTTATGCTGAAGAGTTGGCAGTAACATCAGTGGCAGTGACAATATTAACGATACAAAGTGACTGTACGTATTCTTATGATGCATCTAATGTAAGAATTTCCAGAACCTCCTTTTGGGCTTGTAATGGAAAATCTTACAAGTGGACTCAACAAGTGTTTTTTTTTTTTTTTTTGTCTTCGTCAGGTTTCTTCAGAGCAATGAGGCAAGAACCCGTGAACTTTGGCCCGATTGGCGGCCACTCGCACATCACATACGTCGCTTGGTATGAGTGTGGTACGCCAATCCCAGGCAAGTGGTAAGACGTGAAAGGACATCCACTCTGAAGCCAAAGGAGCGACTTTGAGTGGCTAGGAAGGTCACATGCTGTTTTATCACCAATAACTGGTGTTGTGTGATACCTCAACTTCCGGCACCAAAGTCTTAACCATGTATAAAGGTGTACAGGATGGAAGAGTCAGGGACTAGAGAGCATGTTTGAGTTGTATAAGAACAAACCATGCCTTGCTGTCTTATTTATCATTATGTACAATCTAAGAGGAAAAAAAATAAATAATACAATTAGAAACCTTAATAAAAAATGTCTTCAAGTACAGTGGTTTAAATAATGGGAAGCTGGCTCCCTTAAAATATTTTGGTATTTTTTTTTTTGTTGTTATATTATTTATCAAAGTTTGTGGTGCCTCATTTCACGGCTTATCAGAGGATGCGAGGGACTGACACAGTGTACTGCATTCAGATCAGAGCAGTGAAATGAGATCTCATTATTTGTCATTCATTCATTGTCTTTCGTTCATCCATTCATTTGTTTGCGCCATCATCCCTTCACACGTTACGTTCATTTATCGCCTTTCCTTCTATCCTTCTATACTATCCTTCTATACCTCCCTTCTATACTGGGCGCCTCTAAACTGTAAAGGCCGTACACTTGCAATTTGCACAATATAAATATATTTATATGTATATGGAGACAAAGTATTTTTTCATTAAACATAGCAAAGAAGGATAAAAGCCTTTCTTCGAGCTTATTAGCCGCATGGTAGCATCTGCATTTGAGCAAAGGCTGTTGAAAGTGTTTGATCCCACTGAAACCAACAGGAACCGTTTCTAGTGTCTGTTTTGTTTGTAAGATGAAATTGCGTTGTTGTTTTGTTTCTATGCATAATTTCCAGTAATAAATACCAGATTTGATTTCCCCTCTTTTTTTAATAAAAATCCAAAAACACTTCTATGATTGTTTCTCTTTTTTTCCTTGCCTCTCGATGCTGCACACGTTGTGATGGATTGCTTAAGGGATAACAGTTAAAGCCCAGGAATCTCGAGGCATTTCAGCCTTTGCCTCCTCTTGTCTCCCACAAGGCTGAAGGCAGCCAATTAGGAACGTCAACCAAAATGCATACATTACTACACTTTTCCAGACTCAGAAAAAGAGGATGGGAGAGCGCTGCCAAACCCAACACAGGGATGTTCTCCGAGAAGCCCACTCAGCCAGGAAAAAAGGGAAAAAGTCTTCAAAAAAAAAACTTCAAAACAACTCTGCAACTTCATTCGCTTGCTAGGTTCTAGTCTTGACACAGCATGCTGCAACTTTGCTTATACAGTACAAGCACAATAAATAATGGACCTACATATCCATGAACAGATCATCTGATCAAGTCAATAACAGAAAAGTCACAGTCATAAGTAGCAGCACCTTTTTGCTCACCACGATGATCCTTCGAAAAATCAACCGACCTACATTATCCTACATTATCCAGCAGATGGAACTGAACAAGGCTCCAAATTTCTAGTGAAATTAGCGAATGGAATGGTGGTGTCTGAAACTAGTGGACTCCTTACTTGACAGGACTGGATGCAGGGGAAAATTACACGTGCAAATTTTTTTTTTCCATTTTTTTGCCAGATGAACTTGACTAAGAAGCTAAATGTGTTACTCATTCTGCTAATAAAGGAAAGGAAAATATTTTTTTTTTCTTGTAACTTTAGCACCAAGTCTGCCAAAAGGCTGCATGTATTATTCTGTAAGTCCAGATGCCGCATGTGAGAGACAAATACAGAAATTGAATATAAAAGCTAAATAACAACAAAATGTACATGGATGGTCATAACCTTTAGCCTTGAAATTTGTATCTTCTCTAAGCCATGAATCTAACTGCAATACATAAACCAATGTAAAAAAGCAATTGTTAGATAATTATTTTTTAAGCTTTTGACCAACTCAGAATCGAAGCTTTCAACACTATGGACTCAAAGCTTGTGTTGTATTAAGACGTTGTCAGAAACCATCTCTGGATTCACTATTTGAGGAGAGTACAGGTAGCTCACAAATTATGATCTGCATATGTTAGATAGGGATATATATAGTTGAATCCAGTTATATATATATAGAATGAGTAAAGTGGAAGTGAGGGCAGCTTTAAGAATGGAAAGGCAGTTGGTCCAGATGACATACCTGTAGAGGAAAAAAGAAAGAGTACCACAGATGCAATTTTTGCATTGAGAGTGTTGGTAGAAAAGTATAGAGAAGGTCAGAAGGAGCTGCATTGTGTCTTTGTGGATCTAGAGAAGGTATATGATAGGGTGTCAAGAGAGGAACTGTGGAACTGTAAGATATGTGAGGGTGGCAGGACATGTATGAGGACAGTGAGACAGTGGTGAGGTGTGCAGTTGGAGTAACAAATGGTTTCAAGGAGTAGAGGTCGTGAAGGTTGATGACTTCAAATATCTTGGGTCAACCATCCAGAGCAATGGACAGTACAGAAAAGAGGTGAAGATGTGGGTGGAGACGGGTGTCAGGGCTGATGTGTGATAGAAGGATAGCAGCAAGAGTGAAGGGGAAGGTTTACAAGACAGTAGTGAGACCTGCTATGATGTATGGTTTGGAGACCGTGGCTCCCTCTAAAAAACAGGAGGCTAAACTGGAGGTGGCGGAGATGAAGCTGCTGAGATTTTCGTTGGGCGTGACAAGGATGGACAGGATTAGAAATGAGCAGATCAGAGGCCAGGCTGAGATGGTTTGGACATGTGTTGATGAGGAGTAGTGGATATATTGGACAAAGAATGTTGGAGATGGAGCTGCCGGGCAGAAGGAGAGGAGGAAGACCTCAGAGAAGGTTCATGGATGTAGTGAAGGTGGACATGGAGATGGTTGGTGTAACAGTAGAGGAGGCAGGAGACAGGTCAAGATGTAGGCAGATGATCCGCTGTGGCGACCCCTATAGGGAGCAGCTGAAAGAAGAAGATATATATATTTAAGTCCTATAGGTAGATAAAGAGAACCCAGTTAAACAAATGAGACAAAATGATTATACTTGGTCATTTATTGATTGAGGAAAATTATCCAATATTATATATTTGTGAGTGGCAAAAGTATGTGAGCCTATTAGCAGTTAATTTGAAAGTGAAATTAGAATCAGGTGTATTCAATCAATGGGATGTTAAAGATCTATCAAAACAATCTATCACAGTCTGCTCTTTGCAGCACGTTTGTGGAAGTGTATCATGGCACGAACGAAGGAGATCTTTGAGGACCTCAGAAAATGAGAAGTTGATGCTCATCAGGCTGGAAAACGGTTACAAAATCATCTCTAAATAGTAGACAGATTGTGTACAAATGGAGGAAATTCAAGACCATTGTTACCCTCTCCAGGAGTGGTCGACCAACAAAGATCACTCCAAGAGCAAGGTGTGTAATAGTCATTCCAGGGTAACTAAGCATTGAAGGCCTCTCTCACGTTGGCTAATGTTAATGTTCATGAGACCACCATCAGGAGAACACTGAACAACAATGGTGGGAATGACAGGTTTGCAAGGAGAAAGCCACTGCTTTTCAAAAAGAACATTGCTGCTCATCTGCAGTTTAAATTAAAATTAAAGAGCATGTGGACAAGCCAGAAGGCTATTGGAAAAATGTTTTGTGAACAGATAAGTCAAAAATTGATGAAATTTGATTTTTAAGAAAAGCGTTATGTTTGGAGAAAGGAAAACACTGCATTACTGTGAAACATGGTGGTGGTAGTATCGTTGGCCTGCTTTGCTGCATCTCGGTCAGGACGGCTTGCCATCATTAATAGAACAATGAATTCTTAATTATATCAAAATTCTAAGGGAAAATGTTAGGACATTTGCCCATGAACTCAATCTTAAAAGTAGGTGGGTCATGCAGCAAGATAACGACCCCTAAATACACAAATCGTTCTAGCAGAAAGAAGAATAAAGTTAATGTTTTGGAACGGACAAGTCAAAGACTTGTCAACTCAATCCCATCGAAATGCTGCGAAGACATATACACTTACTGGCCACTTTTACACTGCTTGCCCATGTATGAGTTCCAATTATAAAAGCACTTTTTAAATTATACAGTAACAGACTGTAATCCACCTGTTTCTCAGTCTCCTTTACTCTGTTCTCTAATGGTCATGAACCCCAGCACAGTGCTGTTTTTAAAAATTGTGTTCACTTACTGAGCAGACTTTTAAAACCATATTTTATTTTATTTCTAAACCGTATGGATGTATGGAAGTCAGAGGCAGTAGCTATTCTGTTGTTAATCAGTGCTCAGGGTAAAGCGGAATAACAGTATTCAGAGAAGCAGATGAACTATAGTCTGTAACTGTAAAACTACAAAGTTCTCCTATGTGGTAAGTGGAACTGATCAAATGGTCAATCAGTTTAGAAACAAGGAACTGCACCTAATAAAGTGACCGCTGAATATTACCCGATCAGACCCAGTGTAAGAATGTACTGTAATGCCCCATTGTTTGCAATTATTACACCAATCGCTGACTTCTTTCTGATGCTGATTTTTCCAGCAGTTTCAAAACTGGGTAAACAAGCTTGATATATTAAGCAGGATTAGCAAAAAAACAGAAATCAAAAACAAGACCACCCATCTAAAGTACCAAAACATTTTACAAGTGCTCAGTCAAAGGTAAAACTTGTGAAATAAGTGTTCACAGATGGCTAAAATGCTGGCATTGTTACACATCACTCCAACAACAAATAGGACCACTGAGCAATGCCGGGTTAAGAAACGTGCTTACTTTCCCAGTTCTTTTTAAAAGGCAATAGCACACATGGCATAAACCTCGAACAGCGTGTAATAAACAGCTGAAGATTCATTAAATAAACCAGTGATGTGTCAGCACAGTTTCACTCCAGTAAGTAAGCAATACACAGGAGGCCACAGCACAGCCCGTTTTCCATCATGAGATTGAGATTGAGATCAATCTCTCAGGTTCTCACAGAGGTATGGAAATGTGTTACCTGTGAGACTAGGCAAAAAAACCCTCAAAATTAAAACTGTAGAAAATAAGGTGTTGTCATCATGAAATTCATAGCAACACTCCTATAAAGCTCAAATTATATGCAATGTAATTTAGACATACCGAGAGTTACCACCTGTATTGTGGACACCTGACTGGAGAATATCCTTAAAAAGTTCTTGCGGACATGGTTAGGCAAAGTTTGTGCTTGAGTGTAGGGTGTATGAGTGAGTTTGACATTTGGGGTTAAAACATTTGCTGCTATGAATCAAAGCCCACTAAGATATTAGCTAGCTATAAGCTGATTTTACTATATTTGAGGCAGCATAATATTGTGTGTAGGGACATGGACCAACATGATGAAAAATGGCAAACAAATAAACAAAACGCATTAATATCTGTAACTAACTAAACTAGTACTGATGTACCGATTTCTGTTGCCAGAAAATTTACAGTGTTAGTGTTATATATATAGTGTTATATATATATATCACAAAAATTAGGGGATACTTAAAAATAAAGTTTACCATAATTAAATATCCCCTAATTTCTGTGAGCAGTGTATATATAGCATGAATGATAGAAATCAGTACCATGTTTAGTTTGCAATTAGAACTTTTAATGGATTTGTCTAATAAGAAATAATAGTGTGGATATTCATGCATATATATATATATATTCACACACACACACACACACACACACACACACACACACACACACACACACACACACACTCCCTTTTCATATCGATTGGTGATCAATTATATTAGATGTTAGATTGCTTGAAAGTAAATATTTAAACATTCATTAATAATCCATTTAAGACCTCACCTACACAAGCCATTTTCACCCAACACAATGCATAGCATGAAATACGAAAATTGTTCAATTTACTTTGAAACCTAGCTAACTAAACCTCGTTGCGGTATCATAGTATGAAAAATAGGGACATGTCCGACCAATCCCACCAGGTTCTTATGCCAACGCACAAAGCTCCTGATCCAAAACTTAAAAAAAAAAAAGATTGCCAAGACTACGCTATGTCATTTTCAACAAATTGGAAACAAATGCCATCCAAATTAGGATCAGCAATGGCGGATCGTTTACTTCTCTCATTACTGTCTTGGCAACTTGATATGTTCTCGTCTGACCATGACTTAAAAGTACTGCAGTGGTATTTAACATTTCTGGGTGTTGGAGCTGGAGCTATCTAAAGTATTCCCTTACCAAGGCAATCCCGTTCTACAATAGATTTATGAAGAGGGATTCCTCTGGATTCTTACAGCTCTTGCAATGAACCTAGGCCGGCCAAGAAAGCATGACAACAAGGCAAAACCCCATAAACTTAAGATTTCCATAACAGAGTCTCTTCAGGGTGTAATCAAATACACTGTTTCTCTATTCAGCAAAGTGCACACACATTTTCAGCAGGACATTTTTCCAAAGAAAAGGCCTATGTATGCAGTCCAGAAAGTCATTTATCATGAAGAAAACAGACGGAAGAAATTGCACAATCAGGGAGAGAAAAACAAAGAAAGGGATTGCTATTCATTTTGCATTTGTCGATTCATTTACCACAATGGACACATAAAATCAAACTGCATTAGGGCAATGCATAAACAGAACTTCAATCAAATCAAAACAAAGGTATGAGCAAAATGACATACATTAAGCAGGACTGAGATAGTTCAAATCCAGACAGCCAAAGAAATCAGCATCTGCAGGAACCGAGTGTTAGCCCTTTATCAAAAGGTCAGTAGTTGGAGCTCCACCAAAGCCATAGCCACCCGTAGCAAAACTAAGAGAGTATAATCGTTAGTCTGTTAGTGAGTTTCCTCTGCACTTCCAATGAGTATCACCTGTGAGGGAAATCAGAAGAGTCTCTCTACAGGTACTATCTGATAAGTTCCTTGAGCAGTTGATTGAAGACGTGACCTTCCAAATCAAAGAAACTCAGCAGCTTTTAAGTCTTTAGTGTACTTATCGCACCAAAAATAAATCTTAATCCATAACTATCTGGTGCATAGGATCATAAGTCCACTGTTGAGCTCTTAAGCAAGGTCCTTTATCCTCCAAGGATACATGCTCCAGGTGCACAAGCTCAATTCTCCAACCATAGTCCGGTCTCTAATCCAGTGTCCAAATATATGCCAGTTGGTGGATTGTCTCTTTTATATTCCATCTGGGTGTTTATGGGGAGTCCTGATGGACTGATACCCTGGTTTTATTTTGAACTTGTTTCAGGGTATCAGTGGTGAGCTCTAGACTCAGTCGTAGAACTAGACTCTTGGCAGAACTACAAAGTATTACAAAATCTGTCATTTATTTGGATGCTTGCAATCTGAAAGAAGCCAGAAGGAGGTTCATGTTACAGTTGTACTTCTTGTCAAATGACCATCATATGCAACTTCGATACAGGGTCAAGGAGCAAGCCCAAATAAGCAACTTTAGAAACAAGCCCAATTGAATAACTTCAACTTAGACTTGAGAATTGACTTGAGTCCCCATCTATAAGAGCATACCAAGTTTTATATCTGTTGTTTAACAAAGGCCAACCCCTATAATGATAATCATACATAATTTTAAAACATGGAAAATGATAATTACTCATATTTTATTGCCTGAATAATAAGAAAATGGTTGGCTGTGGTCTGATCTGGATGCAAAACAGCTTTACTAGGCATAGATCAGATTCAGTGAAAATTCTCTGGCAAAAAAAATAGATTACCTAAGCTTTCCTATAGCTGGTAGACCACAATAGCTTGAACTGTAAAACTATTAATTGTAAGTCGCTCTGGATAAGGGCATCTGCTAAATGCTGTATATGTACTAAATTGATTTATATTGGAACAAAAGTTTTTTTTAAAGACTTGCAACCTTGTCACACTACTCAAAGAACGTATGCTGTGTCCTCTAGTTTCACCGTTCATTTCAAATTCTTGTTCCTCCTGACAGTTCCCAAACACTTAATCAAGCCTGGAGAGTGGTTGTATGCTGAAAACGGGGCATCTAAGTGTCAAAACAGACAAAAGCCAGAGCAAGTAAGTTATCTGGCTTCCTCTTGCCTGATGGGATTTTCTGTCATGCTCAGGACCTGCCAGGTACATTGGCTACATCTCAACCCTTGGTGCGCAGAGATTTATGCTTTAAATGAATGCCTGCAATTTGCTCCAAGCTCAAATTGATTGTTGCTGTAATGTTTTTATGTGCAACAGTTTCGAGAAGACTAGAATGTGTTTTTTTCCACAAATTCTAGCACTGCACTTGATATACTACTCTTAATTATAGACTCCATCTCTCAGAATTCCTGATGTACAGTGGATAACACTGAGGACTATTAATCAGAAACTGTAGGTCAAATAATGACCACACCAAGCCATCACTGGTGGGCCCTTATGCATGGTCATTTACCATCTGAGCTTAAAGTTACATCATTTTGGATAAGAACATCTGCTAAACCGATTTATTCCATGCACTTAGACTGGAGTTAGACTAACTGCCACTTCCATACCCATAAACTCACCACCCAGTCCTCTTTAAAAGGTAGAGGGACCACTGAACATGACCAGTTAGGCTCAGTGCAAGCATGTCCTAGATGGGATGCCATTTCATCATGTGGGATGATCCCATAACCAGACACAGCCTGTGTGTAGTACCACCAGGAATCAAACCCAGAGGGTCCAACTCAAGCTTGCTATGTGCAAACGTTTGGTCACCTTTCCAAACTAATCTTTAATGTTTTACAAGGTCATAGAACTATAGTTTTGTTTATATTGAGAACTTCAGCAAAACAAACTAAAGCAGTTGTACAGTGCACAATGTACAACTATGTACGGTATTAACAGTATTTTGTCCTGTCTGCTGTAGTTGCATTAGTATATACATATATTTATATATATATATATATATGAACGTGAAGGCCAGTCCATGCATTCAATTCCTGCCTCCGGAAGCCTGATGTTGTTGATGAGATGTGCATTGTGGGACTTTGCAATATCATCCATAAAAAGAAAGTTGTTTCCAAATGATCCAGTATAGGGTAAGACTATAGGATGCAGTGCTCAAATGAAACCATGATTCCACCACCATCAAACGAGTCCCTTTCTTGCATGAAATATGTATTCTCCCGTGTTCCCCATTCACACCAGGCCAGGATAAATGTTAATGATGCTCATCAGCCCACCTTCTATGGTTCTGTGGTGTTGAGCAGATAATGGAATGCATACCATTGGTCGCTGAGCATGCAGTACATCCGTCACCCAGTGGCAGCAAGAAACTGTCAGCGCAATTGCATTGCTGCGCCTGCTCCTTCTTGCCCTAGTCTTCTTTGTACTGTCTCAGTGATTTCACAGTCTGCTAATCACTTGGTCTGCTTGGATGCTCTGTTGTCTGTGTTTGGCCAGTTTCAGGACTTTTTGACTTTCTTTAACTTGTTGTTTGCTGGATTACGGGAATGAAAGTGTTACTCACCGAGCCACCGTGCCACCCCATTATGATTAATAGGCATATTTTTATGAACAGCTGTGCCCATAGAACAAATTGGCAAGCACAAGGTATAGCTGTGCCCCTGCAATCCAACACCCTGGATTGACTGTAGAACTTTCAGACTAAAATGGTGACATATAGAACTTAATTTAATCTGGACAATCAGAAAGAACAGAGAAAACCTCCCAACGAGATGCGAAGCAGTGAGATAAGCTAAGTTATGAGGAAAGGGCTCCAAAACAGATATAGTGTTACATAATTCACCAGTTAGACCCTGGATCTTCGAGTAATCAGAGCGCACATACTTTTCCGGAGACAGCACTGACAGATGGTGGTATGACGTCTGCTTAGACTGATAAGAAGACAAATGATTCTCGACAACATTAAATGCAACAAGTTGGATGCTAGTGGTCTGTTTTGGATCTTTAAGCAAACTCAAAAAGCTAAAATAATCACATATATCATATGTTTTTTGTAGCTAGTGTCTAATGTTTGGCTTCATATCTGCAGCTGGCATGGAGATCAGTTTGCCTAAGCAGGGGTCTCCCTTTATGGCCCCAGCAGCAATACTGTGTGAAAGAAGGGAGGGTGATGCATTGACATTTCAGGCCAATTCGGCACACATAATCCTCTCTCAGGACTGCAAGCAGAAGCTGGTCTGGCTACGTTTCTTCTCATCTACTCTGCTGGAGATGGGACATGGAGAAAATGATAACATTACTGAACATGTGTGAGTGGAAGCAGGGCTCAAACACTGGACAGACCATTTGAAATTGATCAGATTCAATTTATAGGTAGCCTATAAAATTCAGCCTTTCCAGAAGATTTGATTTGAATTGTTATTATTATTATTTATTTTGTGTCTCGGTATCTCTGGGTGTGTCATATTATAGTATGATTCACTGTTCTTAAGAAATAGATGAAATAAGCCATTATCTTATTCTACAATATTCTACAATTCTTCTGCTCACAAAAATTGGGGGGATGAACATAGGGGATGATCCCCTATGTTATCGGCGTGCTTTCAACCTTCAGTAAAAATTAAAATATGAAATGAAGTGTTAATTTCTGGCTGAGCTATTCCATATTTGCATTCCAAGAGTTTTTAAAGTGTAAAGTATATCTGTAATTTACCTAAACAAACAATATCTAACAAGTAGCATCTGACTTTTGCACAGTACCGTACATATTACAATCATCACAAGTGATACTAGTGTATTTAATCTATTTTTCTCAGTTGTTCTTTTCAAAGGAAACAGGTTAATGTAAATAAAATTCATCTACAAAAACACTATTGTCCCTTATTTTGTTGTGTCCTTAGCATATGTAAAAGGGTATCAGTGTTGATCAGTGGATAAGGCTGTGACTAGTCACTGTCACCCTTGGGTGCAGGTGCTTCGAGATGATGTTGTAGCCTAAAATTCTATACAAATACATTTGTTTTCTCATTTAAATTGGCTAAACGCAGCCTTAGGAGCTTAATACAATCCAATCAGCAGGAGATACTTGTGAATACTGGAGCTAATATTGTCAAATGTTAGAGCCTAGGTTCCCAAAACTAAAATTACTCGTGTATGGATGCTTTCCTTTTGATAACAGCCCCAATCCTTTTTTGAAAGGGTCCTACAGTGTCTTGTTAGAGCAATTTTCTAATTTAGCTACTCACTTTTTTTGCCTGATTTCAGTGTCCCAAATTTCTCTTGCTACACCAATTTCTATAGCCTCTATTGCTACTGTTATTTACTTCATGTTCTGGACAACATTTGGTTTCATGCTATGTTCCATCAGATTAAAAAAAAAACTTGAAACTGAACAATAAAGAGCTACTGTTGGTGGATTCGACTAATTTGAACTGAGCCGATCCTAAAAACAGAAACTTCAGTTTTCCCACATGTAATTGAGCAGCCGTCAAAACAACTGGCTTTCTGCATTTCCAGTAGAAGGTAGGCGACTTGTGATGCCATGACTATTTATTAACCGTCTGCTGCAAATATTTGATGATAGGCTTTTAAAGTGATTACACATAATGCCTTGGTTCATTTAATCACAGACATCGTAACTAGGGTTGGAAGCTGTTGGCCCCTGCTTTTTCTTCCCATCACTGGTTCACCATCTGCTCCTAGATTTTTGGGCAATTTAGGACTTGAATGCACAATCATACGTTTCACTTCCTATCATTTCATTTTTAGCATAATCCTATCTGTAGATCGAGTGGACCCCCCCCCCCCCCAACAATATAAACCCACACATTTACAGTATTGTTCAAAAGTTTTAGGCCATCATTAAATTATTAAGTATCATTTCATTAGAATACAATCAGTAAATACAGGGAATTTGTATGCAACATTTGAAAATGACCAATTTTAGAAAAAAAGCTTCTATAGCTTTGAGGAAACCATTTTTTCAGAACAGGAACAGGATGAAAAGGCTAATATATGCTGAAGCTCACAAATATTCACAAATATTTATGTAATAGTTACGTAATATTTATGTAATGCACAAAAAAAACTAATCAACAAATCTAAAGACCTTTGCAGAGTTTAATTCGAATTGAGATGACTGTAGCAAATAACCTTAACTTCTTCGCACCTTTGACCAGATGTCAGATAAATAGGTCTCACCTTTAAATGATGACCCTCATACCTTACAATCATGCTATTTTGACCATTCTGATCATTTATCACTGAAATAACCACACGCTAGACATGGGCTTTAACAAGGCTTTCTGTTGCACTAACACTGTGTAGTGGAAAGTTAAACCCACCTGAAAACAGTCTTGAGAATCAACAGAGCGATTTGAATCTTTCACTTGCCAAACTCATTCCCAAGTTCATCATCAGCTGTTTTCCCCTAACTGATCTTTAATACTGTCTGGAGGTCATGAGGCCTGATTGCAGCAAATGTTTAGTCTCCTGTTAGGAAGGAGAAATCTTCTGACTGATTACAAATAACAAGAAATGAACAGCAAAAGGTATAAATATCTCATAAATGGTGCCTTTGGGAACCAACCACATCCAAATTCAGTGTTATTGTGGGACTGATCCTGCGGGTTCTTTTTTTCAGCATCTGGACTGATTTTGTGCTCTTATAAAAACACACCAGAGAGCTTCGCATAAGAATGAATCCATCTGCTTTAGAGAGCGGGTCCATTTCTGGTTTAGTTAAACAATATGTCCTGTGTCTGACGGTGTCTATAAATGATGAAAAACTCTACCTGTAACTGCACATTTTGAAAGCAGTATATAGATGACAAGCTGCGCTTTGTGGTTTCAGCATATTTTCCACAACACTCAATGTTTTTCCGTGGTGTTCGGTTTACGACACCGAAACGAGTGAACAAAGTGTCATGACCTGAGAAAGCAATTGAGATTAATGACAAAAACTGAGCTGGTAGAGCTAGGCAGTGGTGAACAGCACACCCTCCTCCTCAGCTTACATACCACTCAAAAACCTTAAAACCTGGGGTCATTCCAGAGAATCACACGACTGAGCTGGAAGGGAACTATTGTCATGCTAATTGGACAAGCAACAAGCGTGATGGGAAGGATCTGCTCAAGAAGACTGCACAGTTATTCCATAATCTTAATACCCTATTCTGGCACCGATATCACATTCTTTTTAGATGCCCATCATTACAGCGACAGCATTAAATTCCATCAGTAAAATCAAATAAACTGCAGAATTATTGGCACCACTGGTGAAGATAGATACTAATAAATCAACTAATAAACATCTTTTATATCTGTTGTGCTGTTAAGCGAGTCTAATTTATTCCGCACAGGGTGCATCAACTAATTATTTTACTACTGATGATGGGTCTTTAGCAGTAAAAAATGTTTTAAGTCTACTGTGCTCCCTTTTTGGACAAAATATACCGCGGGTGCTGAGCTAAGGACTTAAAATAAAAACGCAACTCCACGTGTAATACATCTGTGATCACACTGGCTGCACCCATCCCACAGACTTTGGTCACTAACACTGTAATAGTTAGAGCTTGCAAACTGTAGAAAGCAGTCACTCAGTGGATCCACAGTCATTTGAGAAGCTGTAAGATGATTTACAACCAATTTGTACCTAAGCACAGTTTCACCCTGTTGCTTCTGCAGCGGCACTCAGGCAGTATCACAGCCCTGATGAGCTGACACAGGGAGATGAAAATAGTGACGGTGTAAGATGGAAGCAATTATAATCAGTTAGGAATTTAACCGCATTGTCTGGGCAGCTCGGCTGTCTGGCTCACTGCAACGAGACAAAGCCTCATCTCCATTTAACCAGCACAGACTACTTTGGTGGATCAGGTTCAGAGAGGAGAAAGTCTAACCTGAACACATTGGGGCTATGAAAAGCATAGCACTGCCCCAAGATGGACTGCTGCTGATTTGCATGAATTTCCAGTTTTATACAGAGCAAGAAACTCTTTGGTCAGCAGTGTTCACCACTGTGTGAACCATTGTATTTATTAGCATAGAATCTCCTTTAAGATTTCCAAGACCACTGAACCATAGCTGCTCATAAGGCTTGCATTAGGACTAATTCTAAACCATTATGGGTTTTCTTGAATGTACGTTTTAGGTAATAGTCTTGAATCTATTTGGTAGGTCATTATCCCGACATGCATGTTTAAAATTCTTAATAATATTTTCGATTCATGGTTGCCTCAGTGAAAGTTCAAACCATGATGCTCCCACCACCACAGCTGGGATGAGGTTCTTGAGCACAGACAGGATTTGTTTCCTATTGTGACTTTCCAATGTATATGCCATATCACCTCTAATAGCAGGTATTAAGTGAGCATCAGTGGTATTAAGTGTCTTTTGCGATTTTCAAACCAGCAGCAATGAGAGGATTTACAGGCACTTAATAATAGAATAACTGCAGAAAATCTGATTTTGTGAGTAATCTGATCAACGTGTTAACATGTACTTGCATGCATGCACAGACGGAGAAAAATGCTTGAAATCGGAGCAAGGATTAACAGGTGCACAGAAATCAATCCAAGTATCTTTATAATTTTTTTTTTTCAATCTGATTGCTAGGCCTTTATCTGATCTGAGAAATCAATTATGCTGTTTACATGAATACGTGAATAATCAGGTAATTGCAGAAATCTGATCATGTTCGAATTGGTAAATGCAGCTAAACACACTCAATAAACTTCTCCAATTTCCAAAATTCAAAAAAAAAATTAAGATGCCCACCCCTGTGGTTGGTATTGAATTTGATCCAATTGTGTGACTGTGCGATAAAAATCAGCTTCTGAAATTCTTCACCTGTCCCCTGACATGCATGGCTCGCATGAACTCGAGCAAAACAACCTCAGACTTTCACTTGACCTCTGTACCTGCCATTGTGGTGAATCACCAAAACCACAAAAACGTTTCGATCCATTAACAAAGCATGATATTAGCAAAGCTCTGTTTAACCACATCAGTGTGCTCTGAGAACAGAGTGCAAGTGGTTGACTACAGCACAGCTATGGAAAGTAAACAAAGAAGAGCTTTTAGCCACAATGAAACCAGAGAGCTTTTTTTATATTCCTGGTGGTTTCACGGATGGTCCATGGGATGAGCTAATGGTGCTGGTGTTTTTCAGGGATTTCGATTAAATTGGCACAGACACTTTCCCCAAAAGACTCAGAAATCCATTACACACATATAACGACAATCCCAGCAGGACTTCTGGCTTCCTTAAAAGATGGCAAACACACTTTGTGTGTGGAGATGAACGGTGTGTTGACAGCCCATTATCCTGGAAGCCTGCTCCTTATTGCTCGCCGGGTGCATAAGGAAAAACATGTCTTTTTTGCATCCTCTTAAAAAAAGCTGTTCCTTCAACCCTGAGTTAGTGGCGAAGACTAGCCAGGTAGCAGGTGCAAAACATCAGATAGGAGACCCTTGACTTCAAAATCCACTGAAAGGAACACACTTTTGGAGAACAACCATGAACATATAAATCAACTGACCGGTTCCTCCAGGACCTCGCAATCAGAAGATTCCTGATTCTGTTCAATCACTATAAACCCCTTTTTGCTACTGCATGAACTCACATGGTCTTCCAAAGTCATTACTACTCAAGCATGCTGAACTGAATTAATATTTGGAAACTAAAAAAGGGGGTTTTAAAAAGTTCAGGCCAAGGTATGTTGGAAGAAAGACCAGCTAGAGTCCTTTGTGGTACTCTCCCCTGTTTATAACCTCGAGAATTGACATTAATTGGAGTTTAAATTAAAACCACAGTTCCAAAAAAAATGTATCAGGATTCTGATTGAAAATCACAATGCGGCTGTTTTTGTAATCCAAATAACTTGGACCGACAAATGAAAAGGAACATAAATTGTCATAAACTCCTAAATAAAAGCAGGAAATTCAACACTATCGCACCAGGTGTTTAGCCTGACATCCAGGAGCTCCCTTTTCTCACCACAGTCATTAGGATGTCACCTAGCAGGTGCCAGACCAGCTAAATCTAAAAATGTCAGCAGATAGCAAATGCAAACACCATTCGGTCAACAGTTCTGGCAATTAACTTTCCAGTTCAGGAAATTGATGGGATTTCCAAACTCTTTTAAATTTGACACCAGCTGCTGCCCTAGTATTGACCTTAGTATTATTATAAATGTTAAGTCCTACATTTATACTGTTTTTTTGTACTCTTGAAGGGCTGCTGCATGTAAACATTAAAGTAGATTAAAAATATCAGACATTGGGTGTGCTGATAAAGACTTATGCAGGTATCTGAACTTCCTTTATTTTTTTCTAACTTAAATCTATCTGTGCTATAAAGGAAGAGGAAAAGCCAAGTAAAAGTGGATTCTCTTATTTGGCTGAATACTTCTGAGAGTACTTTTGGATGGTAAAAAAACAATTGGATCATTGATCAAATCAAACCAATCAATCTTACTTAAAAAAAAGGTAACAACACTGAATCTCTCTTTTTGGCTACCAAAATACATTAAAACAATTGAGGGGGAAACAGTGACGTGGACAACCTTCAGGAAGATTAAAGACCCAAATAAGCATTTCTGAAAGTAATGTAATAACTACTACTACTACTACTACTACTAATAATAATAATAATAATAATAATAAGAAGAAGAAGAAGAAGAAGAAGAAGAAGAAGAAGAAGAAGAAGAAGAAGA
>JAUZST010023125.1:0-31666 GCA_034779995.1 Parotocinclus haroldoi
CTCTGGGGAGCCTTTTGCTCCACCTTTTGTGTTACCCCTCATCCTTTTGACGTCGTTCGTTCCCCCATCCCGCATCTCTGGGTCCTCCCTCCAGTTCCGTAACAGCATCAATCCAATACCCTGGCTCAGATCAGCCCCGATCCTGACCTTATTAGTCAAATAAGATTAGAGCCAGACACCTCTCTTAGATACGGCTGCTCTTCACTCGAAGCTTGTTATTCCAAAACATGACAAGGATCGAAAAAGACTGTTTTCATTAACAGAACAGAAGCTCACACATGCCTGAATTCTGAACGTTCACATCTAAAGGATGTTAGAAAGCATTATATCTACCATGGCTGTTTGGTACGGCAAAATAAAAGCCCTGCTCAAAAACTTTTGCCTTATTATCAATTTCACGTAGGCTAGAAAGTTATACTGGTCCTCCCCGTTTTGAATAAATAAAGATTAATGTAAACATAAGAATGCATCCAGCAGAAACTGTACTTCATGACATAATGGGCTACGTTTCAATCTGAAAACACATACGATACTTGGCGAGAACTAAAACTATTAAAGGGGGACGAACGATAAACTGCAGACATCCTGTAGCATGAATTCAGGGAGTATTCAGACCTCTATATTATTATATATTTTATTATTATATTAACCTTAGGTAGGTAAAATGGCATCTTGCTCTTCAGAATACACTCGCTAATCCATAATGACCAACATTTTCACTCGTCCATCAAACATAAAACTGCAACATGAAAGTGAAGCTCATTTTGCTGTGAGGTCACATGTAACCGGTTTGATTTAATTACCCCTCAGATGTCACAAGACCTTGACTGGAGTCCATCTATGACTAACCAAATTGATTGGGACCCTGTATACATAGGCACCCTCCCAAAATGTACAGTGCATGTCAGGACAAAAAAGGCATGAGCTCCCTTCATTCCCATGCTCAGTCGTTCCTGTTCACTGCTTACACTTATTATTATTTCTTATATGAAGCTGCAGGTCGGCTGTAGGACAGCTTTTACTTAAAACGGACATGCATGCAAAAATAAAACAGCTGTTTGAGTAACGGTATACATGAATAACAATAAAATAACAGGATGTTTTATATATACCATATGTTCAGTCATACTTTAATGGTAGATACTAAACATAGTAAAGGCCTCTGTCTACGTATTACATTTTATAAAACTATTGTTTATTTTCAGTCTGTAATGTTAATATTTATTTAGACTCTGCTTACTTAAACTATTACTATAACGTACTAACTAGCTACCTTAGTCTTATTCTGACATATATTACCTAAGCCGCTCAAGGAGTTTTGACTCCTTTTTGAGTCCTGGTCCCCCCAAAGTTTCTGTCTCATAATTTTTGTTTTTTCTTGTCACTGTCGTCCTATAGGCTTGCTCAATTCGGGACGTTGTTTGAGACACGGCTCCACCGTAAAAAAAAATGCTATAGATAGAAATCTATGCCCTTCTGTCTTTAATTAGCATGGGGACTTAACAAACAACATAAACGAGTGTTTCCAGAGCATGAGTGACCTTGATATTTGTGAAACGGAAGAACATTGGAACCAGGAAAATCATACTGTACAGCCAAGCTGCATCTGGGTTGCAAGGCCTTTTCTCTCTATCAGCGTTGGCGTTGCAAATGGAGGACCCTGCCGAAAGGACGGCCATCTCAGCAGCACTGCATTAATTAGGCATTAATCGCGAAGCATCATGCTATGGAGTTTAGACTTTCACAGACAATGACCAGACGCATAGAGCCAGGTCAAAGCTGCGGTGGCATCAGGACAATTATCTGACTGTCCTTGAGAGCCCCAGGAAAAGCCAGACCTGCTCCCCATACAGCAGCTTTATTGAGACCTGGATGGGAAAGTTCCCAAAATTCTTCTTATCCGGTCTGATGAAGCTTGAGAGGTTTTCCATGAAGAAAAGGGATTATACAACGTGATCAAGTGAGGAGCGTCTGAAACCTTTCTCAATCCACAGTATACTGTTTATGATAAATAACAAAACGCTGGCTTCGGTTCTGCAACATGTCCAGGCAGCACAATGAGCTCAAAATGAGGGCTAGTACTAACCTCATGTACCTAGAGTAAATACCAGAAGCATTACTAACAGCATCAGCAGTGATTCACTAATAAACTGTGATATAACCAGATGCAATAAAGGTTCCTACTGTGGTGAACCAGTGGTTAAGGTACTGGACTATGGACCAGAAGGTCCAGGGTTCAAATCCCACCTCTGCTCTTAACCCTTGGATTGGATTGTGAGACTGTATGAATTGTGAGTCGTTCTGGATAAGGGCGTCTGCTAAATGACGTAATTACAAAGGTGTTATTGTAGCACTCGAGTGTTTGTGTTGATCACACTGGCTGTGCCTCACATTTTGTTGTGGAAGAGTTTAAGTACGGTTTAATTTGTAAATGTATAAATTAAGGACCATATAAATAATGCGCCCCTGATCAGGCTTCTCGATGGACTCAGAAAGGTAGAATGTCCTACAAAGACCTGCAACAAAGAAAATGTACACAGCACTGCAGCGTTGCAGGCTGTATGTTTCGGACTCGGTGTGAAGGAACTTGCGTTTTTTTGTCGCCTGTGAACATCAGTCTCGGGTTGAAAAGGTCTTCACTGTGTAGTTTTTTTCTGCCTGTTAATGAGGAATTTGATATAAAACATGATCATCTGTATAAATGATTACAAACAGGATTCAGTTTGGCAGTCAGGTATGCAAATGTGCACCCACTGAAGGTTTGGGTACTGTGCTGGAAGGCGTATGGTCTGTTTATGTTATAACTTTGTCAGAAATCATTTAGCAGAATATTCCTGACGCTGCACATGTCCGGGGAAAAGTAACGTGGAAGAAAACACCTAGAAAACGCCTTTCTTCCAACTCACAAAGTCGTGGCTTTTACCTTCCTTAATAAAGAAAAGAACTAGGGCTCTTAAAATAGGTGTTAATAATTCATTGTCTATGTTTTTTTTTTTTACCTTTAATAGACCCTAACCAGGATTCAGTAGATAAGGAATATGAATATATTTCATATAATTGATAACCGCAAACCAAAGCTGTTGTTCTCTGAGGAGCTATGGAGTTCTGACATGAACTTTCCTCTACAGTTACCCGACCTCTGGCATGTGTAAGGAACATACCAAATACCAATCCTCAGATCTGTTGGCTGATTAGATTTGTAATGAATAAAAATAGAAGCCTTTTCTCTACTAGTCTCAGATGTTGAGCTTTTAAGGTTTATGATTTAGCAGCAACAGAGGTGGAACTCTGGGGTGGAAGCAGCTGCTGGAAACTGCAGTCCTCAGAATCTCAGTTCAGACTCTGGGTTTCGTTTTGCAACATGATGGTTGGGTGGTGTGGTTACAGAAGCCTGCGATGGACTGGCGCCTTGTACACTGTGTGCGCCTGCCTACACCCACTGAACCCCTGCTTCCCTGATGGGGGGTCAGGGAAGTTTCTTTTTCTTTTGTTACTGTTTGTGGGTCAGAGAAAAAGCCAGCTGTGACTTAATATTCGTGCCCCTTTTTTCAGGCAGATTCTGCGCTCGGTCCAGTTTTGAACATTTTATTAAGATCTGTAGGTACTTGGATTTGTTTGTACTCACTCCCAGATTAAACTCACTAAAAAGAGGGACTTTTACAGAAAAGGAGTCCTAAGGACAATTGTTGTACAGTATAATTTCACAGATCTGTCTTCTCATAGCAAGCTGTTTGCACGTGCTGTAATTTTCCCCTTTACTCCACCGCTTGACCGCTTCCCCCTTTCATGGTGCTGCCCGAGCGACATGGGTGTGTTCACATTCCCTTGACACACATAAACATACGTAGAGCTGGACGAGAGCGAATGCGAGTGCTTCAGCATATTTGCCTCCTATCGTTTGTATTTATATAACTGAGCTGTGGCTTGTGGGCAGAACACAGCAGAGCATCTGAGGAGCAGGACAGCCTCAGTCTGATCTGCTCTGACTGGTACGAGTGACATCTGCTTCCAAAAATAGTGCAGGTTCTAAACAAATCCCCGCATCCATGGAGACCGGCATGTGATGCTCGAAATTCGGATGTCAGCGTAACCAGGGCTCAGGTTTAGCTGTGGTCAGTGAAAGGGCGTTTTTGCTAATAAACTGAGGGCGAAGACAGTGGGATTCTGTAGCGTGCACACTGAGGGTGGAGTGAATGCGTGTTTTAGTCTGCTTTATAAACTCAGGAATGCCGTCTCATATTTCCGCGGGGGCTTGTTGGGGGTCTCGTTTTGATAGCTCAAAGCGTCAACGATGAGTCAGCGTCTGGAAGGGTAAAATTTTCTACGCGGGCTTATCTTGGACTGTCCCAGAGCCCTTTCAAACAGGTAAGGGCGATGACACACGCGGCTCTATGTTTGATCTTAGCTCCTGAGTCATCCGTGCAATCCGAAATGCTCGCAAATCCTTAAACACTCACAAGAAGGGCAAAGGTATATCAGGAAAACGGCTCTGTTATTAGAAGTCTGTGTGCCAGCACGCCATCCTACCAAAGCACCAGACCATTTAAACCCAGTACCATCCTAGTTTTGATCTTTTAAACACCAAGTAATGGAATCATCGCTGGTGCATTTTCCGTGCTCGAGCTCTGCTCGTGTTAATGCTAAAAACACTGAGGTTTTGGCGTGTTACTCTAAAGGACAGCGAGTGGCCGCGTCCCTGCTGAATGCTGTAATTAACATCTGTGCACATGCTTTAAAGCAAAAGAATAATCATGATATAAAACAGATTCTGCTTTAGTTACAGCCTCCTCCTCAGTGCACAGCACATTTTTAAACGGTGACCTACAGTAGTCCTGGGCTTTTCTTTTACCCTCACGTGTTTAAGTATCTCCAAAACAACAAGTTTTACCCTAAATACCCCTATTATTATTACTATTATTATTATTATTATCATCACTAGTGGTGGGTCTGTTATCATTATTAGGCTAATAATGAGCTTGTAGGCATTATTATTATTATTATTATTATTATTATTATTATGAGTATAGGCCTATTACCATTACAAGTTACTAGGCTATTACTATAATCATGAATGTACATGCTTTATTGTTATTATTAGCCTGTTATTATTAGTATTATCACACTAATTACTATTATACTATTATATTCGTATTATTATACTTATTACCATTATTATTAGTGTGTGTATGCTGGCGCATGTCCTGAAATTCCCCCAAGAACGCAGCAGAGCCACACTTAAGCATCAGTCTGAACACGGTTCTACTGAAAACGGCAAGTAAGAATCAGAGTACGAAAGGTCAAAGGTCAGCAGCAAAGTAACACTCCTTACGTTACCTGGAAGGATGAGGCAAGGATTGGTTTGGAGGTCAGATACACCTCAGGTAGCGAATACGATCCACCACGTGCGTATGGTAGCGCTGACGTAGCATCATGGGTTTAAAACCCTCCATGTGAATTAGAGGTTAGAGGTTTAATTGTGCTTCGTTTGTTATAATAGTCCAAGTACTTGCATTTTGACATGGTGGAATCTTTGGTTATTGCCCCCCCGGGAGAGTGTCCACCCCGAAAAATCATCAGCGTAGTTAATGTCTGGCCACTTCCGAGTGTTAGCTCGTACACTTTCTCTGTGTAAGGAGGACATGCCTATTAAACGTAACGCACATACTGTATGCTTAAGGCTTGAGGGAATATAATGACCTTCCATAAAGCGGATGAGTGTGTATGGTAACCCACACTAACAGCCCAAAGTACACACAGCATTCTGTACACACACACACACGTGTCCTCAGCGTATGTAAATGGCATCGTAGGATTACCAATTTATTTGAATGTACACTTCATAACACACAGCTTCATCAATCAAGCGTTGTGTATAAACAGTGAGGCGTTATGGATGCTCTCCACCAGCAAAGTGCTCATTAATCAGTTCTCTAATCAAAGCACGATAAAACCCGCAGGCATAAAATTCTGCTGCTAAAGGGCCGGCGCGGCCTGGAGTCAAACTGCTCCTCGTGCACAGAATCCTGTGATTGATTTTGCTTTTGCTTTAGAAAACGTGGAAAAATCGATTTCCAAATTCAAAGATGACCTTCGGGACTTACGGTCTAAGACGGACTGGACTGTTCATGCAAGACACTCCAAGTTCATCAAGGGCAAGGGACGAAGAGAAGACATTCAGAAACAGAGAGCGATCCTTAGACACAATGCGGCATGCTTTCACCGACCCTGTCTGACCTACCACCCCTCTTACTCATTTGTAAAATAAATCAGCGTCTGCTATCGCAAATCTGCCTTCCTCTGTCTGGAGAACCTCAAGCAAGGACCACTTATCTCTGCAAAGAGATAAGAGACAGAGAATGGTGATGTAAACGGGATCTGCTTAAGCATCCTACGCTCAGACATGTTCTCAGTGGCCAGGCAAGCAAGGTCCTGTGCTTACGCAGCCATCTGGTAGGAGAAAATATCTGATTCATCTGCTGTTAAAAATATTCTTCCAATCTTGAATAAAAGCATATAAAGAAATAAAGAAATCTGACCAGGGTGCTCAAGGGGCGAATGGTCCAATACACTAGCCTATCGTATCGGCTTAGTCTTAAAGGGGAGAGGCCACAGGGGAGATCATCCATCCAGAAGTACAAGATCAACCCATACACATCCATGGGAACGACTAGTGCCCTGTCCCAGACAGGTAATGTAATTTAATAGTATAGAATCTATAATGGAAACAATAC
The DNA here is from genome assembly GCA_034779995.1 of Parotocinclus haroldoi. NCBI lineage: Eukaryota > Metazoa > Chordata > Actinopteri > Siluriformes > Loricariidae > Parotocinclus > Parotocinclus haroldoi. The sequence continues at coordinate 6,732 of JAUZST010023125.1, forward strand.
ATTTCTGAATACAGGAAGAGTGTAGATTAGTCCACCATAAGCATCTTAGTTTCTTTAAGATGCTTCAGTGGTTGAAATCCGGAAATGGAGTTAAAACTCTACTGAGAAGCTGCTTGTATCCTCCCTTCTGAAGAAGCTGATTGACTTTTGAATGGAATTTCATGTGAACTGATGAGTGTCACATGCACAGAGGTGGAACTGAGGCTATTTGACATTTTCTCAGTGCTTTGTCTAGTGTTTTCTTGATTGCGTAAGTGAACTTGGATGGGATTTCCCCCCGGTGCACGCTCTACTACTGACATGTAATAGTACATGGAGTTTTATTCATACTGTCAAAACCCTAAACAAGTATCCTTTATATTACGTTTGTTCTATTTGAAACCTGTTACAAAGAAGCAATTGTCACTACCTTAATGTAGGTCCACCCCTGGGCAGGTTACACCATACACATGACCCATCCCGTCTGGAGCCTCTGCTGAGGCGAAAACACACAGAGCACGACCCGAACGTCGGGTGTCAAGGACCCTCAGGATCTGGACTTAACAGACCCGGTTATGATCAAACACAATATGGTCATTTTACTCATGCACTTATTACCAGTAGCTACTTGGTGGTCGGACGACCCGATTTTTTAGCTCAGTGTAAAATAACACGTACGCGATTTGCTGTGTATGAGGAGTCCGACTGCGTTTGATCAAAAAAGCCACACTGTCCACATTTATTACATTGATTGTTTTGCAGGACAAAGGAAAATGGGCGAAAGGTTGTTGCTGTGTTGTGTTTGGCCTTGAGGGAGAATAAGAGAGTAAAATGCATGACCCGTGATCTCAACTTTCAGGGGCCTGCTTTATTTCCATGTTGGAAGAAGGGGGTAAAAGAGTCGGGGCCAGCAATGATGAGAGTTTTACGTTTCGTGAGCTGAGACTTGTGTTGTAACGCTACAGAATGTTTGTTCCCTGTTGGAGGATCCACCCAGGATGAAAATCAAAAACCTCAATGTCAGTGATTTTACTTGAACAGCATGAGAGACAGATCTTTTCTGGTCCCTAACGTAGAATGATGATAAACGGAATTAGGATAAAACATGTTCATACGCATTAAACAGATCGACATTAATCATAAAAATCATCAGAAAAAGTCCAGGCAGTACGAAACCCCCCCCCACAAACAACCAAATAGATCCCATCACATATTTACTTTTATTTATTACTTCGCAGGCAGTATAAGTCCAAGATATTGCATGTTTGTTCTTGTTTGATGTCCACCTCTGTCCACCTTTGTTCCTCAAAGATCTTTTTGATCTTTTGACCAATTCCTCAGCACAATCACGTCTTTAAAATCACATCATCATTTCATTTTTTTAACCTCATTACTAGCCCTGAACTGTGCGTACTAACACTAAAATGTGTTGCAGTCCTAAAATACTGATAGAACTAATGGAAAAAAACATTAAAAAAATATCCCAGGTTCATACTGTCTGCAATGAATTCAAAATCTAAATAAATGTAACTGCACGGTTCGTTTTTTGCATTTTCCATACTGTCCTAACTCCTGATTTGAGGATTTAAATGGTTAGGCGAAACAGAAAAGGTCGAATCACCTTTGGACCTCATTCAAGAGGTTGGGCCAGTTTAAGGGATCTTAAGGATGTAGAGGTGGAATGACGGCAAAAGGGGAACATACGTTGGTGCTTCTCCATGCAGAGTTATAAGTACAAATAATAAAACACAAGGTTGTAAGGGTTAAAGCACTTGTCTACTCACAGGAAAGCTGAGGATTAAAGTCAAATGTGGGCCCTGGAGCAAGGCCCTTAACCCTTTGTTGTTTGGATTGTACCAGCTGTCTTGAACCTCCCAGGGTTTCACATTTAGGGAGTTTTTCCTTGCAATTGTTGCCCCAGGACGGTTTATTTGCGGCTGTGGCCTAGCCCGTTGTAAAGCTGTTTCGTGACAATGGCAGCGTTTACATGCGCTTATCAGATAAAAGATGCAAAAAGTCAGATAGGGTCAGTAATCCGATCAACGAGTTTACATGCATAATAATGGAAAACCTCCTGGTTTACATGACCCAGGCAACAATCAGGCATCTATCTACTAATGGCTGGCAGCCAGCCAACAATCTTTCAGAAATTCAAATTCTTCATTTTTTTCAAGTCTCCACAAATCGTTTAACAGCTGTTTTGCTGCCTTTAATCTGACGGTGCGTTTCATTCTGAGGTTGCCAGATCCCCTGAGGAAAAAGCTCGGGGAGCTTAGACTAAGCGGGCCAGACAATCGCGTTGGTTAGGCTCGTCCGTGTGCACAGACCGAGAAAACCAACTGAAACTTGGTGACGGGTAGACATGCTACGAGAAAAGCGATTACTGAGATAAAACCCTGCTCTCTTCATTGTATTTCTGAATCTGATTTCTAGAGCTGAGAGCTGCATGCATGAGGTGTTCAGTGTAAGCCACGGTTTGTGTATCGACAATGCATGCATGCATGTATGTATGTATGCCTCATCATATAAACCCATCAGGAAAAGGCGTGGCTGAAGTAATGTCCTTTACCCGTCATACAGAGTGCCCGTGTGAGGCACAGCACCGTCATTCAATTTTGCGCCTCAGTCATTTCACTACAGCAGGCAGCAAGGTGCAAACACAAAGCTCTGAGCTCATGTTATGTTCAGCGTTATGTTGACGGGACGCCCCGACGCCCCGTGTTTTTTATCCTTCTAACGTGACCTGTCACATCACGGTTGGTTCGACCTTCCAGACCTTTGTCGGCAAGCTGAACGCTGATGTGAAATATATCAAAACGCAGGATATAAACATTTTCTGAACTCGTGGCATCTCCAAGCTGAACCCCGCACAAACTCTTGAGTATCTTCAGATGTTCCTGCAGAGATAAAAGGCGACGCCTCTAATTTAACCGAGGGAAGGAGGGAGGGGTCGGACTAGATGGAAGTATCTGGTTACAAGCTCGTCTCATTGCACCAGGCTGTGGGACCGACAGGAGGGAAATCCACAGGCAGAGGCCCAGAGTTTAGCCTCTGCCAGACAGTTCCAAGATTTCCTCCAAGAGTGCGTATGATGAGAAATCCTTCTCAATGCTTTCATTCAGTGTGTTTGGATGGCTAAACGGAGCTGCACAGAGAAAGACATCCACTGACAGGATAAATAAATTGCCTAGGTTTTTCAAGGCTTGGATGGAATGTTATTGTCCTGCTAGTAAGGTTTGGAACTGTTGATAAACACAAAACGTGGAAAATTGGACCAGACCTTCGCATGCCAGTGTTTGGCAGTTTTTGATTCTGCACAGCTTGCACTCAGCTGACAAACAATAACGTGTCTCCTGTCAGGGATTTGATCATTGTCTTCGGTCAGGCAGGTCATGATTGATGTCTCATAACAGAACGTCTTACGCAAAGGTGCTTTCCACTCTGAGACTGAAAACCTCAAAGACAATCGGCAAGACCTTCACAGCTGTGTTGTGCTATAAGGTTAGGAAACAGACTGCTATAAGTTTGATGACAACCTCCTGTGGTTGAGTCCGTATGAGCGTCTCATTTGGGACCGTCTGGGACTTGTCTTTACAATACTGACCAGGAGACGCGAAGCACATGGGTTTAATTTCAGGTTAACTCTTTTCATCCTGGAAATCCTATTTTGTTTACAGAACTAAATCAAGCATGTGGTTTATCAACAAAAACGATTACCCATTATCCATAATAAATACTCTAAACCAGTATTTGAAGAACTTGCTCATAAAATAATAGATATCTATCCAAAGAGCTCCATGATTGCATAACAAAGAGGAAGTCAATGATATTATGAAAGGCTTCTTTACCTCTGCCCACACCCTACACTTCCCTAAAAGTGTCTTCTCTTTAGTATTAATTCCCTATGTTCCTGGTCAGGGTGAGACAGAGGTCAGGAGCTGGTCCATTGGATAACCGTTTTGGGGGCAGGAGTTCAAGAGATAAAAAGGGCCGGTTCCATGCTGCCCACCCAACTTCAGTGACCAAACCTCACCTAGCAGTTCATCATTCACACTGCTTATACCCAAATGCCATTCATAACCACAGATAACTCGTCAGATGTTTAGACCAGGAGTAATTCCTTCAAATGCAACAAACCAGCACATAAATATCCAGTGAACCGGAATATTCTGGCTTATGTTCACAAACTGGGGAACCGCGCGTGCTATAACAAAACAAAAACACATCATTTAGAGGCTTCACACAGTTCATTTTAAAGATGAAAGACGTGTGTCTCTGTGAGTGGATTGTGGTTGAGGTGAAATGTTAATATGAAGCATGGAGAGAGCGACGAGGCACCTGGAACCCAAGCCAACCTAAACCGCAATACTGGAAGGATGCTGAGCTCTGCAATGCCAGTACATGTCCTGATGAGGCGCTCTCCAGAAGGCCAGAAGGCCATACAGCATACAGCTGAAGAAACAGTCAGGTGCTAAAAGACCCCCTTGAGCCTATACGCGTCTGGACAGAACTTGGATAATTGTCCGGTCCTGGAGAACATGGTGCAAGCATAAACGTGCCCTGGGCACAGCAGTCCATCGTTAAGCCATCATTCTTGCAGTTCTGCCCGACTCGGCTGAACGGCACTGCCAGGACTCGAACCTGAGACATTTATATCTCAACCACGAGGTAACTGTTCTGTATGTTATACATTTTAGCATTTAAAACTAAACCTTTCAAAAGAAAGTAATGACAGGCACGTATTGGGAACGGTATTTGGGAAGAACAAGACCCATGAAGAGGGTGAACAAAGCAGAGAAAAAACATAAAGCATCGTCCAGCACGAACATTGACCTTAACATTTAATCATATAGCAGATGTTTTTTAGTCAGAGAAACGTACTAACAATGTCCAATCTAACAAATGTGAGTTAAGGATCTTGCCCGAGGGCCCAACAGCAGCAGCTTGGAAATTCAACTTGTGGTCTAAAGAGCGGCCAGGAGGGCCAATCAGAAAGGCCACAACACTAAGCTGACATCACTGATGGATCGGTTTATCAGATATAAAATGTAAGCGAATGTGCAGGGACATTGGAAGGTTGGAATTTTTCGATAAGAAATCATGGAACTAGTGCTCCTGCTATTCGGTTACGAATCATTCACGAGTCATCTGACACATGTTCTAGAACTAGATACCTTCAGATAGCAGCGTAAACCCAGCCATTTAAGGGTTAAACGTGATCATAACAGAAGCGCCCTTCCATCCTCCTGAGTGTACCCTATATGCCGTGAAGGTTTAGAGACGAGGGGAAGTTCCTATTAGTTCAAGTCCGATTGGCTGAGAGCGATTTGCTTATAGTGGAGCCATTACTTCACTTTAGTGGCCACGTTCCTCCACGTCAGGTCTGCTGTTCCCATCAGCTCAACACTATGAGCTCTGTGAGATATATGGTCCACGGTTTGAGCAATGCAACCATAGATTTATTACCGCTCCCTCGAATTTCTACGACAGCAGTCGTAGTCTTTGTGCCGTGTCTTGTTTTTCCGCGCCTGTGCATTTTACACAAACGGCCCCCTGAGAAGAAAGTTATGCATGCAACAACCAAATCCGCCTGGTTACAAAGGCTTAAGCAGCATTTACTGCACTAAACACTTTGCTCAAACTGTCTCGTGATGCTGAGGGATCATAAGCAATTTGTTCGGAATAAAAGTGGACTGTCTCGTTCGTGAAGGCACCACCTGGGTCACCTTAGTGATGGGCTAGTCCAACATCATCCAGGTTTATCTGGGTTTTTTTTTTGTTTTTACTAGTGGTTTATTACACTGACCCATGACTGGGGTTGGCACCTATCTGCCTCCTTAATTGTGCGTCATCACCCGTGTGTCGTCACGTAGTTTTACTGTGATGCGCTTTCCAAGACCATAAGTGGAACATCGCTCAAAAGTGCTCCAAAGTTTGGCGAAAAGATAAAAAGGCTAAATGTAATATGTGCGGAAAGTTGATCAGATCTGAGGGAGTTTACACCTCCAACCTGGCAACAAATATAAAACTCCAGTTTAGTTACTGAGCTCCAGATAAGAAAATAATCTCTACTGCTGAAACGACAAACCTGTGAGATAAAAGTTTATATGTTTAAATGTTTATAGTTTCGACTTCTTTGTATAGGTTAAACCTTTCCTTTAATTTGTTTTAGTCTCCAAAAGTTACGCAGCTGATTTGTTTTGCGCCTGAGGATACTTATGGTTTTTACAATTCGAGTTGTTTCCGCAAAATCACCTTAAAAGTTTAGTGAATTATGCAAAAAGAGAGGAGAACAAAGGGAAAGAGAAGGAGCGAGCGAGCCTCTGTACCTCAGCAGCACCCTGACACAGTTCAGCTGGACCACGGGCAGTAATCATGAAATACAATCTCATGGTGATGAGCGCAAAGCTCGACCCAGTCCAGCAGAGAGGAGGTGAGGGATGATGACTAGCATTTTACACAGCGACCGAAAGAGATGACGTCAGCATGGCTCGCTCTCCGTCTGTCAGAGCCATACGTCTCCAAGTTCTGGAAGCACATTCAGTCATTTCCCCTATATACACACTTCATACTGCGCACACACACACACACACAAACCATAATGAGAACAAGGTGCAGCCTTTTGTCTTCGAAAGGGGAGAAAAGAGCCAAATTCAGAGGGCCTGCGAGTTACTAAACTCCCTCCCCCTCCTATCCCCCTTTTTTCCCTCTGCACATCTGTTTCTGCCTCCTTACAGCAGGCTTTTGGGAGAACAGTATGTAGGTCACTAGTCACAACCGAAATCACGATCGCCTTCCTGTCTGATAAAGACTATTAGGCTATTCAGTGAATTCAAAGAGTTATTCAAGGTCTCCAAACTACTTACTGGCCTTTATCGGTACTGTAATGTTACACTGGATGGAAAGAAAATAGCGGACACTGACACCTGCTGGTGGAACGTAAGATCGCGCGAATTACACGATCGTTTGATGGAACGAAAATGTCAGGGTTCTGTAGACATGGTGAAGTTAACACTTTAATATATTTTCTTTATGATTTCTTTACCCAGGCAAGAGCCAGCTGATGAATAGCACTAAAGTTACACAAGGAGGAGTATGATTAAACCAATCACTCAGTGCTGAACGGTAATGAAGTAAACATAATTTGTTACTCTACTTCAGTAGTTTTTCCGTGTATCTTAACTTAGGCATTGCAAATTGACTTGGTTTCCTTGTTTAATTTCACTACATTTCGTTTGATATTCATACTGATCTTGATTTGATTAAGCAAAAGGTTACATTGCAAAAAAAAATGATAATAGGACATTAGATCCTTAAAAAGTATTGGTCATTTTAATTTCAGTCCTAAAGTGCTTTTAAAGGCAAATACTTTTGCACTTTTACTCAGGTAGAGCTCTAAAGAAACACTTTTTTTCTGTAGTAATATTTGTCAATGTGTCAGTGTCAGTGTAATTCAAGATTTAAGTAGAGAGAGAGAGTCAAGATGAGTCGCTGGCCATCGCCTCCATCTCATACACGACTCGGAACTGATTTCTGAAAACGTTAGAATAACCAATATTACTATTTAAACCGAACAGAACGTAATCTGCTGTTATCATTAGAGCGGCCATTGGATTAACACATTCTGGTGTGAAGTATTCTTGGGCACTACCACCTTGGTTTCAGAGTGAAACGAAGGTGAAGGCATTCCTCTTATCACAGAACCAAAAGTCTCAAATGTAAGCTCAAGTCACAAACAAGCGAGAGTGAGTGAACAACATGCAACACTGCTCGGCTTCACCGGTGTGACTGTTCAAAGGTTCGTTTGGATGAAATGAATTCAGCTGATCGATTCAGGAGCAATAGATTTATCAATCCTTAGCCTCCATGGATCCAGATAGAGGGCCTTACGTTGCAAGGGGAGAAAATGTGACCCTTTGATCGACATAAAAAGCCTTTTCTGTCACACATTCTCCCAATTTCACTGTCTGTATTGAAACCAGCACCATCTATTAACCAGAACACACATGTGCAAAAAAAAAAAATCTCAATTTTCGTGATCAAATTGTGGCCATTTCCAGGTTTTTATGATTTATGCCATATTTCCTGGATTATAAACAGATCTGAACCAGTGTCTAAAAAGAAAGACACTTAACAAAACAGTGTAATTTCTTTTCTTGCCTATAAGAATGCCTGATGAATGTGTACTCGTTACCCTTTACCTAGCTCACTGTGGTAACAAAGTTAAATGACGTTATTCTTTAAATTATACTAACAAGATACTTTTGTAGACCACAAGAGTCCAAATAAGGAGCTTTATAAAAAGGTTGAATAAACGTCTCTACGGCAACATTTCAGCGCATACAACTGTGCAAAGCGTTTAACTATAATCACATGTATTAATAAATCCACTGTATGTTTTATACAATGGCCTGACTCACTCGCCTTTTTAAAGTGAAGGCAACATGGCTCAAACAGCACCCTTTTGTGCTCAAAAATATGCTCATGAATTGCAGTTCTTCCATCCAACATTCCATCGATTATAAATATTCATTTCTCACAGTAAGTAGCAGGACAGCCAGGGGGTAACGTCCTTAAGTAAATCATGTGTGTGGGTTTCAAACATCCTGTAGTCCAAAAGCAAACAACGCGCAAAAACGATGGACTTTCACAACTACTCCCATCTTTTATAACATGTGCCCGTAGAGGGACGCTGGCCGAAATGGATGGCCACCACACGTTACCATAGTCACATGGTGTTTTTTAGATTCCCGTAATGTAAATATAAAGGGTATTTTCTGTGTGCAAACGATACGTCTCTGCCTCTGAGATACAGCTTAAAACACAAGTGGAACGCTACCATCTATAGCATGCCTAATGCTAGCATATTTTTAATTATGGAACTTCCTAATAATCATGACAATGAGACCTCTGGGGCCGACGACAACCATGCTAGCTACTAAATAAAATCCTCATGACTGGTCTTAGAAATGGACACACATGGATGTGATTTTTAGATTCACCAAGAAAGGAGCTTTTACAGCGAAATGACAGTTCACAATTTATGAATTCTTCCACGGATCTTGCATCATCAGAGCGGAGCTAAAGCTCAATTCCTAAACAGTCACGTAACTGAAGCGATGTGGCCCAGTTGTTGTTGCATGCAGGTGTTTAGAGATCTCTTTCGGGCAGCTTTAATCCAAATGCTTGGTGCATTCCTTCATTACTTATTGTTAGCAGCCTTATTTGGAATGCACAGAAACATTTATTTTTTTTTTAACATTTACAGCAATTTGCAAACATTCTTATTCCAGAGTGATGTACAGCTCCGAGCAACTCAAGGTAAGGGCCCGTTAGTGGCAGCTTTAGCAGAGCCAGGAACCCTCAAACATTTACATTTACAGAATCGAGCAGACGCTCACAAGTCTAATTGCGGGTTAAGCGCCTTGCAGTTCGGCCGAGGTGGAATTTGAACCCTGGACCTTATGATCAATCATCCAGTAACCTAACTACTACCCCAAAACTGCTCTCAGCTACCATATCCACAGTCTGCAGCATGACCAGGCAATCCCCAAAAAAAATTCAGTCTGTGTTACTGACATGATTCCTTATTGATGTGACTATTATCCATTTTGTATGCACTGAATAAACTGTATGGGTACCGCTTCAAGTTATCCAACCTATAATACACCAGACCATCTCTGTGGCTCTGCACATGCTCTGTCCTACACCAGACACACCAGACACTGAGCAAATAACAGCCCGGGCTTCTGTACTTGCTTCTGTTTTTCTTTCATGATCTCTATAAATAACAAACTGGCAGCTAAGTATATTTTATTACAAAAATAGATGCATAAAATACGAATATTAGGGACTGGGGCAAACAGAGGGTTTGGACGGCAAATCTTTTTACTGCTACTTATTTGTCAGAACTGTAAAAGCAGGTTTGGAAGCAGAGCTACGATGGGCATCCAGGACCTGTGTTGGGACCCAGAGGAGGCTCTCGATCAGTGTGTTTCTCACACATGACCTCTTGACTGTCTCCTGGAACTGCATCCGTTCCTCCTGTGTACACACAATAAGCAGCAAAATGATCTCCCTTTTCATCCTGCTACTGTGCCCAGTGTAGGGAGTAACAGAATACATGCGGCATTGTTCAGTATTTCGAATAATAATATGAGTAACTGTATTTAGTTAGAGCTTTAAAAAAAAAAAATAGTTAGTAACCAGAATGGATGCATTCTTAAAATAAATGAATTGCTTTATGGGATTGACATGTCATCATTTTGGAGAGACCTTATCCAGAGTGACTTACAAAGGGACCCAACAGTGGCAGCTTGGAAGAGGCGGTATTTGAAGGCTGGACCTTCCTGTCCATACGCCATTACCAATGCCGCTAGATCACCACAGTTAACATAGATAGCTTTCTAAAGACTGCATAATTTTTTCTAAAATTAAAAAAAAATATAATGGAAAGAGCATCGCTCATTTTGTGTTCCACTCCACCGTATTTGTGTCTTTTTGTCCACTTTATTCTGTTTTGTTCAATAAGCAGTTGCACTGAACGCTTCTTTTCTGGAAAAATCCAGAAGAACTCTTGGGAACTGATGTAATGCGCCAAGCACAAATTGCAGGCCAAATTGCCACCTAGTGAGTGAACTGTGCATTCGTCAGTTTTTCTAGACAAATCATAAAGAACAACAAGCTTGCATATTTCCAGAAAGTGTTAATATACCTTCAGAGTAATTCCTGGAGTGAGTCTACTTTATATATCAGTGCAGTGTGAATGCTATTAATATTGTGTTAATAGTGTACAGAAAAATTGGAAGTAATACGAAAAATTGGAGTAATCTAATGGAATAAGTTACAATTACAATAAGTTACAGTTTCTGTAATTCTGTACTTTATAGTAGTAGTAAAATAAACTTTGAAACTAACTCTCCCAGTATTGACTCAGTGCTCAGGTCAGTACAGTAAAGTACAGTAAGCATAAGACCTGGCAGATCTAGGTGGCACAGGTGTGGAGCGCTGGCGCGTCGTTAGGACCAGCTCCCCCCGAAATGCCTCCGTCATAATGTTTTGCAGAGTGTTGACGAGGATCTCCTCCATCAGGTCACAGAGCTCTGGACTCCTGCACAGAGCCAGAGGGTATGGTACAATAAAAGGCAAACAAATGACAGAGGTGGTAGTAACTTGAGGCTCCTGCAGATGGCGTTGCACTATGAGGACTGGGCTATAAATACCTGGCAGGATTCATCGATTGCAAAGAGGTGGTACAGTGGAGTGAATGTCTCCCGTGATGTGCCGGAAAAATAACATCTAAGCAGATGTTAACGACTGACGGAGGCAAGGAGTGGCTGCATTTGAGCGTGCCAAAGGCCATAGTGTGAAGGAAGCAGCTGAATTTGCAGGTGAACGGAAGTATACGGCCATACAGGAGATTTTAATGAGAATTGTTTCTTGCGAATAAAAAGCGCTTCTACGAGTCGACGCAGGTCCACGAGTGAGTTCTGAGTCAACACTCCGCATGGATCCTGCCTGTATGTGTACGGCATCGTGTTCATCGAAGAACACCAGTTGCCAGTTTCAACACACTGAATGACACGTTCGCTGCACTGTACCACCTCTTCTCAGTCTATGAATCCCTTTTTCCATCCTCGTCTAACGCCACCTGCGGGAGCTTACACATGCAAGGTGATTTTTTTTTTTAAATAATCAAAAACAGGAGGACAAAAAGACAGACAGAAGGGTTCTTAAGCTCAAAACTGGGTGGGTGGAGTAAGCACAACGCACCTGCGAAAGGATTCCCGAAAGTCCACCCTGATATCTGGGTGCACCTCCTCACGCAGGCTTTCCTCACGCTGACCCTGAGAGTGTGTGTGAGTGGGTAACACAGCTCCATGGCTCCATGTATCTGATTTGATGTCCTCTGAGGTGTCACTTACAGCAGGGGAAGGAATGAGGGATGTTATGGGGGAAGCAGGCTGAAGCTGGCTGAAGTAGGGAGCCGGCTCACTGAACACGTTTTGAAGTTCTAGCTCGAACTCAGGGTCATCCATGAGACTCCTGGGAAAGGGATTTGTGCTTAGTGTGATATATTATTTAGGCATTATTAAATAAAAAGATAAACATTCGAATAAAGGACCTTAGTAGAGAGGAGAGGGTTTGGGTAAGGATGTCTCTCTCTGGGCCGTGGGTGAGAGGGGGAAGGCGGGTTGAGGACTGATCCTGTTTATTTAACCCAGACTCCGGCTGCACAGACCTGCGAACACGTTCGACATCTAAACGTCCAGCATCCAACATTCAACCTTATGACTGTCTTCAACTTGCTTAGCTGTCACTACAAAACCCAGGGCCAAAGCACTAGCCCAGGACCTCAGAAACCTGGGTCAGGAGTCAAGCAGGTTATGGAGCCTATACGCCGGTATTGCATATTGGCACTGGTCACCCGTTTTGTTAGTGGCTCTATAAATTCCAGTTTGGGCTCCTGAATCGAAAAATGGAAGGAGAAATACACAGGACACACACCTGTAGATGTAATGTTTGATAAACTCAGCAGGGAACTGTGTCTTGTACTCCGGCAGGGAGTGTGAGCGTGCGGTGACTCCCAGGTGGAGGAGTGCTGAGCGAGGAGGCTCAGGTCGTCCCCTCCCCACCTCATCCTTGGTAAGCAATGTGTCACTGCTGCTGCTACGGATGGGCGGCAGAAGCTACCAAACGCAATGAATTCAAATGATGGTAAACATGACAGTTTATTAATAAATTGCGCGTGGTATGCTGGCATTTTTACGTTTGTATGAGTACACTGATTCTTGCCTTTAGTAATGACCCACTGAGAGAGCAAATAAGCCAGCTAATATACTGTTCTATATATTCTATTCTACCATTCTATTCTATTCTGTTCTATATCGATTACACAACGCATACAGTACAAAATTTTACTCCTCACTTTTAAAGCACTTCATAACCTTGCCCCTCTCTATATATCAGACCTTATTAATATCACCTCTCACTCACGGTCACTGAGATCGTCTGCTTCCACACATCTGTCTGTTCCCATTACACGCCTTAGCACCACGGGGGGTCGGGCGTTCAGTAGCTCCGCGCCTAGATTATGGAATGCTCTACCTCCTGATTTAAGGAACTCGGACTCTATTTCACAATTTTAAGTCGGGTCTTAAAACGTATCTTTTTAGATCTGCCTATAACCCATGATTGTAAATGCTGTCTTCTGGTTTTATTGTTTTACTATTTTGTCTTATTTGATTCCATGTAAGGCGACCTTGAGTGTCAGAAAGGCGCCATCAAATAAAATGTATTATTATTATTATTATATTATTATATATACTGCTCACAAAATTAGAAAGAATTATAAAAATAAACATAAAGTGAGGGGATTAAAACACAAAGTGGATATCTGGGTTTGCCAGTCTAAGCCATATATGAGTGTTGTACCTTATATTTTTGGATCTCGCTGGAGCTTTTCTGTTCAGTCACCATACACTCCTGAGAGACAAAGACTCGGCGTTAGTTCCATGAATTCAGAAGTAAGATATCAAATAGAAATGTGAATGGAACGTGCCGACTTGGACCTGAATGGATTTGTTATGTGTGTTTGTCTGTATCAGGTTCATCTCTGCCAGGGCTTGTTCTTCTCTCTCTTTCTCTGCCTCCCATTGCTGTAGGTCTGTCTGGTACTGCGTCTGAGCTGCATGTGGCGTGATCTGTCAAACAGGAATACACATGCATTCCGCTAGCATCACGGTTTCCCATTAAACTTACTGGATATGTGAAAAGGTGCATGATTGGTGCAACGCAAACATGGAAATGTACAGGTGCTGCTGTGCGTGTTGGAGGAGTGATACTCACTTCGCAAATGAGATCTTGTTGGTAGAACGCGGGGCTGTCCGAGGTGGAAACGGAGAGGATGCACATCGCCGTTTCCCCCGCAGACAAACATCCACTTGCCGGACAGATCTGAACTGCCTACACAGATCCAAACCGTAATTGAACAGCCATTTCGCAGACTCGCAGGCCATTGAGATTTCTTAACTTTTAAAACACACCTGCTTGCCATCTTGCTCTCGCCATGAGAACAGGATGCCCTCAGCGTGAACGTTGGTCATGAACAGGATGCGTGTGCTCCCAGAGAAGACGGGTAGATCACCAAAACACACCCTCTCCTCTGACAGGAAGACCATCTACGCACACACGCACACAGATCTATAACAAACCACTGTTTTATACAGAGCAATCCACCCTTATGTGATAAAACCAAAGCCAGAAAGCACAAATGAACAATGTAACGTCTTCAAAGTTTCATCATTAACCTGTCCAGGTGAGGGCAGTGTTTGAGTGCTAGGTACAGAGAAATGCCCATCATGTATCGGATGGGGTACAGGCTCTCTTTTGTCAAATCCAGAGGCCTCGAACGTGACTAGAACACTGTCTCCATCTGCGACATGAATAGGAATATCCACCTAGAAAAAGGCAGAGGTAAACCAGAGTAAAGCTGAGTTTCTAACAAACAAAAAGAGGTGCATACTGGGAAGCTGGCATCTCTATTAGGGCTGTAAGTAGAAAACAGATAAATCTACACTTGTTATTAATATTGTATTAAGTTACTTATTAATACTTGATTCATTCATTTCCAAAACAGAATTCCAACAGGGTGAAATAAACTCAAATGTGGGTCCAAAACGTAAGGTGAATATTATTTTATGATAAATGGTTTATTCTCACACCCTACACATAATTTTTTAGCAGTATAATGAAACCAGAGGCAGGACAGTAGATAGGCTCTGCCTGTGACTCAAGCTCTTGCTTCACCACCACAGACCTAATGTAATTTGTACCCCCTTTTGCACTAAACTATTTTACATTTCCTATCAGCCTGTTTCTGGGCTAGCTGTTTCCTTGGCTGTTCAATCTGGATGTGTGTAGACGGGACCGACGAACTAACAGTGTACGTTTTGGCCTCCAGAGGAAAGAAGATCCACTCCAGCATGGCTGTGTGACCGGGCTGCACCTCTCCGTCTGGACTCAAGCACTGCAGGACGGGGTGATTAAAGTTCTCCTCCTGTAGCTGCTTAAGCGGTGACGTGTCAACATGGTAGCTCAGAGTGAGAGCTCCTCCGTTATACACCCGATACATCTACACACAAAAACGCATAATGCATAAACATGAACACAAACTCACGACGCGCCGAATGCTACTCTGCTGCAACAAAACAAAATTCAAAATTAGAAACTTTACTGATATGATCTTTCTGAATCTTTATAGCCACAATGAATTGTGCTAAATAAAACCATGACTGGGGGCGGCACGGTGGCGCAGTGGTTAACAGCTCCGAGATCCCCGGTTCGATCCTGACTCTGGTCTCCGACTGTGTGGACCGGTTTCCTCCCACATTCAAAACATGTGTGTTAGGTTAATTGGTGTCCCAAAGTGTCCCTTACTGTGTACATGTGTTTATGAGTGGGCAAATTTATGTGTCTTGCGATGGATTGGCGCCCTGTCTAGGGTTGCTCCTGCTTTGCACCCTGTGTTACCGGTTAAGCTGTGCTCTCCCGTGACCCTGACTAGGATAAGCAGATAAGACAATGAATGAACGAGAAACATGACTTACATAATTACAGCCTATATAAGAAATAATTGCAAGCCTATCCTCTTACATTGCTGTGACTATTTTCTATTTCTATTTTGTTTCTCAGTTTATTTGCCTTTGCTGTTTTGCCTTAAGGATCCCCAGTTAGCGGATAACCTTACCTAGAGTGACTGACAGGTGCATTTTCTCATAAACTATTATAACCCTGTAGTGACAAATGATTAGCTGGGCCAGGGGGAAATGTACAGACCTGTTTGGGGGGCTGGAACAGTCCGATAGGCACAGAAGCAAAAATGTGTCGAGTGGAGGGGATGTGGAGGTAGCACCTGTATTTCTCCACCGTCACACCAACAAAATTTAGCTGTGGACAGAAAAATAACTGAACCAGCTTCAACATGTCCGAGCTTTGACTCAACTACAAGCAGTTTAGTCCCCTCACCAAAATCTCTTGGCCGCGAAAAACTCGCAGTAGGACAGGAAGGTTAAATATTCCAACAAAGTCATGTCTGAAAGAGAAAAAAATATTCATTTTGAGCGTGGTATATCAAATGAGTGCGTAAATGTCTACCCAACCGAACTCCAGGACGTTTCACCTGTAAGTGAACTGCACTGCCCTCTGCTGGCCGGGTTGTAGTTTGCCAGACCGTGGAACAATGGAGAACGGTGCTTTGTTCTGCTCCTTCATTTGATTGAGATCCCCCAAGAACAGGAATGACCTGAGAAAATCAAGATAGGCTATAACGTACTATAATCTACACGTCCACCTGTTTGAGCCAAACAATTATGGAATTAGTTGCGAACAAAACTAATAATCATTTGACAAAACTTGTGTTATTAAGTTAAACATTCTAATTTCGTTCGCAGTGTCAAGTCATGTGCTTAAAATGCTTAAAATAATAAAGAATAGGTTCACCCACCACTCTACGGGGATACTTCCATTGTTTTCAAACAAAAGCAGGAAGACGGACGGGTCTGCCCCGAGAGGTGCAGAGCTGAAATTGAAATCCACCATGGTCGAGGTGGGTGGAGAGTAGCGGAGTCTACAGGAGAGGCATAAAATGCCATAATAATCACATTAGTATATATGAGTAAAGTTGGAACTATATGCACCCCCATGACATCTGAAGATAATTTTACCTGCCCGTAGCTGGACTGGGTTCACCTCGCAGGTGAGTATTGAGTGAACTTAAACTGAAAAGTTTCCAGATATGCAGCTTGTTCAAAGCCTCTGCACTGCCACTAGCTCGGGCATCTGTCACCTCTAGAGTGGGGTACATCCCCTGTGCTTGGACCTGGCACAAAGTGCAGGGATCGTCCATCGGCAAACCTGGGGATCACAGTAATGGCGCACAATGCTAAACAAATTCAGAAAGCCTAAACTAAGGTAGCTTAAGCTTGTAGTACCAGAGGCACTGAGAATCTGATAACAGATGGTCCAGCTGTACTGCACTCTCTGAGTCAGATTCACAGTGGAAGGAATCAGCAGTTTACAGCCAGCTGGAATCGTACCCCTCATACTGTCCATCTCCAGAACTGCAGGAGGTAAAGAGAAGGAATTTCAGAATGCAATTTTGTTGTATATGCCAGCTATGTAAATTCCAGATAATGACTCAGATCTAGGTACCCATATTTATAATGTTACCTATATTTGGGGAAACTTCCTACCTTGTTTATATTTTTTTATTTGCATTTAGTCAGCCGGCACACAATCTTTTCAAAAAGGTTGAATCGTTTTTGCGCAGTTTTGAACTTTCAGACACAGCTGGGAACATGGGATCAGTGCTCCAGTCTTTGACTCGTACTCAAATTCAGGAAGGTAAACAAAGAGCAACCAGAGTTCAGAGTTTCCACAAACTCAAAAAGCTTGGACTTTCATGGCCCTCACACTTAAAAGGCGAAAGTGTTAAATACTACAGACACAGATAGAAGCACGTGACCAGTGGTCCAGTCTTTGACTTTTTCAACTGTGGCTAGTACCATGACACGAACCGTTGACCTATTACAATGTTTGCCATGGTACCACGTCCTGAGCCTACCCCCAGCCACCAGTTACACTCTGTGTCTTGTGGACCTGTTACCTCTGTGTTTCTTAGGCTCTTTATGATCTTTATGCTCCTCGTGCATTTGTGTTTGTTTGTGTGGGCATGTGGACAAATACTGTACAGATGAATATAGGGGCCAAAATAAATATCTGATACATTAAGTTAGTCCTCACAAAAAAAAAGTTTCCTGTGTTCAAAAACTTGAAGTTCTATTTACAGTTTAAAATATTACTTTTGGGTTACTGAGGTTGGGGTTAGAAATAGGAATTTGTTTAGAATTAATTTGCCACAACGATCGTTATGTCAGTGGAACGTTCTGACAACAAGAGGACAACAAACATAACGATTTTCATTATCGTGTTTATAACGGTTGCTTACCGACAGGGTTTATGAATAATTCCTCAGTTAATCCTGGAGCGGTGATTCTCTGTTGCACCATCAGAGAGAAGTTAACATCACAGGAGCCTCTGTTCAGTAGCGGAACTTCAAAGGACTTACTGCTTCCAACTAGCACCTCGCCCAGATCCATAACTGAATGTCGAGCCTGGAATTACAATCACTGGAGATCATACTAATACAAAACATGACCTGGTACCTAAAAACAAATGAAACTAACGTGCATTAAAGTCAACTCAGCTTCATATGCACCTCTATGGATCCTTCGGTGGCTACGCCCAGAAATTTAAGCGAGGGGCAAGTACATTTGTACTCTGGTGTCTGGACAGGCCAGAAAATGAGACGAGCCTTCATTCTGTAGATCATCTTGTCCGACGGAGTGAAGGACCACGTCTGAATCTGAACAGCAACAAAACTTCTGATTACATGGATGGAAAGGAATTGCGTTAAGAGGAAGCAAAGAGATCCACACACAATCATTCACCTTGAACTCATTGGGCAGTAAGACTCCCGAGACTGGTTCTACAGAGAAAGCAGTGTGATCTGAATCACACACCTCCCACTGGAAGTGTACTGACACTCTGCTGAAGTTTCTAATCCTCGTAGTTCTCTCAGTGCAGAAACCCACTGCTGCAGGTCTGAAAACTAAAGTTCTGCCTCGGTCCAAAACAACGCGTGGCTTCTCCGCTACACACACCACACTCAGTGTCTAAAAACAGTAAAGAAGCTTTTTTACGCTGCGTCAGACACTACGCTTATAGTTATCACTCTGATAAGAGGTTTTATATGTACCTGTGTGTGCTTGGGGCTGGAGTTGAGCTGCAGGCTCAGTGGCAGATGTTCAGGGTTATCTTCAGCAGGAATGGCTCTGAGAGTGAGGATCTGGTGACGGCCAGCTGGCACCAGCCCACTAGAGGGCAGCACAGATACAGCAGGACACTCCTCTGAGGGCAATCTGAAAATGAGCGGACGGTCGCCTGTATTCTGCAAGAGAATACTCCGGTAGGAAACCCGACTCAGTGATGAAAACAGCTGTAGAAAACAAACGGGTCTATAAATGATCTTTAATCATTGGTATACCGAAAGTAAACTGGAACTTTATTACTATTATTCCATTTAATTTTGTTGCAAAGGCAATTTGGGTTCCAAATGGGTTGGTGGGTCACACAGGTATGCCTGCCTTTTTTCAAGGAGGGGACAACAGAACAGGGGATCTACCACCAACAGTAATCTTGCTGAGCCCTGTGATAGACTGGTGTCCCATCTAGGATGCACTTCAGTCCGTGGACCGTAAATTCCTTGCATGGGTGCCAGACCCTGCGATCCTGACCGAGATAAGTGGGCTATATATTCTGTGGAACACAGGGCACAGCCATAAGTGCACCCTGGATAGGAATCCAGTCCATAAAGAGATGGGCAAGAGACCCTGTTGCAGCATTTAGGAGGATCCGTTAATTGGCATCATCCTAATTAGACAGTCAAAAGTCCATGCGTGTGGCAGCTAGAGCTAGCTCAAGCCCAGGTCCCCACAGCGGTGAGCTAGAATATCAGAGTGCCATGTATAAGGATAGTAGTGGCAGTAGCAATTATAAGTTTTAAACTGTATAACAGCACGAAAAATGTCCAACTCACCACTTGAGGGCGCGGCAGACAAAATCGTGGGATGTAAGGATCATTTCCAGGCTTTATACAATAAGCAGTAACCCTAACAGTAAGGCACCATGGGAGGCACATAGCCCAATCCTCCATCTCCTCACGGTCAAGCAAAACCTGCCATCAATCAACAAATCACAGCATCATTTTTATCCCACTAATCTTTATTAATCACATTTTAGCTTGCTCGTACTTGACCCTAAAGTTTTTTTTTTTTCATTAAAACAGCAATACACAGCCGTACGATTTCATGACATGCATAATTCATTTAATAAATTTTCATGATTAAGTCACATTATTTGAATCCTGTCCTATCTTGTTTGTTGCAGCATCACGTTTCATTGGGACGACAATGAGGCAACGCAGCTTCCAGAACAATCTTTTTCCTAGTTTGTTTCCCTAGTTTTAATTCAAAACGCATTTTAGCAAAGCGTATAAAAAAAAGTCCTGTCTGCCACGCTCGCTTTTTCAACCGGCCTGAAAGTTAATGAGATATAAAATGAACGTTGGCTCACTATCACGATCAGACGATCAGAGCAGTGACCGCTGGGTGTCGCTATTACACAAAACACCTTCCCAGAATCAAAATGCAATTGTATGTGCTCGCTTTGATGTAACCAAGTTATTGCATGCACGCAGACTTGATGGCACCGAAAGTGAGGAGATATTTAATTATGGGAAATCTTATTTTGAATATTCCCTAATTTGTGTGATTGGTATATCTGTATGTAGAATGGAGGGAATAGTGAGGAGGCGACCGTTTCAGATGTCAAAATGTCAAAGAGAAGCAACAAGAATAACGGGGCAAAAATGTTACTGTAATATTAAAACTCTTTATTTATGCGTTACATTTTGCAGCCATATCATCTAATAAGCTCTAACGTAGCTCTTAAAATGTTTCAGCAAAACACAGCAGTAAATTAACCGCTTAAATATTAGATCGAATCGAAATCCAATCGAGGAAAAAAAAACAAACAAAAAAAAACGTTTCACTTACTGACCTTGTAGAGAGCAAAACACTCGAGCTGTGCCGCGTGGAAGCCGTCCCGATGCTTGGGTGTGTACGTCACTCTAAAGGAGGTGGACTTTAATGGGTTCAGGTCACACATGAGAGGGCTGATGGAGAACGGGGAGTCGGGAGCAGGGGTCCACAGCAGACTGACTTTTCCTTTGGTGTGGTTCGTGATCGAGACAGATTGAGACGACGGTCCAGAGTGAAAGAACAGTTCAGAGGGCTGCACTGTGACATGGGACGGGGGGAAACAGCGATGGTCTCTTCTCTCATCAGAGTTATCAGCCAAGTTCAAGTTGAAATATTCCTCCATCGAGCTCCGCTTAGAAAGAGGCAGTCTGGGTAAAGGTGCATCCTCTGATAGGTCCTGAAATCAATCATAGCATCATAATAATATATTATATATATGTAACTGATGATTTAGCATGCATGCAAACAACCCCGTGCACACACACCTGTCGAAGAATTAATGTCCCACTTCCATCCAGCTGCAATTTGTGTTCAGCTAGCATAGCGCTGAGTAGGTCAGGGGGGTAGCAGGTTAAACCACGAAGCAGGTGTTGACTGTAAACATGCAGATGCCTGGGTTGTATGATGGCAGGTTTAAGCTGCTCTGTGTGGCAGGTGCCGATCAAATCCAAAAAAAGGGGCTCCTGCAAATCAGGAGAGAAGGGATTTGTGAGAATAATTAATGAATTAACTATAAACTGTGTATTCTTTGCTTCTTTATTATATTACATCTGGTTTCTCTTACATCGTTTCTTATCTACTTACTTTCCTGGTGCCACAGGGTACCCACACCCACATGCTAAGGACACTTTAGAAACACCAATTAATCAAACATGCATGGCATGCATGGGATCTCTGGGATTTGGGAGGCGACTAAAATAACTGCAGTTAGATCAGGGATGCCCCCCACATTACAAATGAGTCACATGCTTTGGGTTAAAGTGTAAAAACCAATGTTAGTCCTGTTAGTTCTGTGGCTTTATCGGGTTGTATCTAGGTCTTAATACGTTTACATTTACGGCATTAAGCAGACGTCCTTATAATTAAATAAATAATAAAGTCTTAGAATTCAAACAATGGTAGGTTAAGGGCCTAGCTTAATAACCCAGCTTGGCAGAGGTGGGATTTGAACCCTGGACCATTAGGTCTGACATACCCTGTGAAGTATAATGCAGGCTAGTCTCTTGTGATAGGCTATGGCATGCTGGGGGCGGAACTTTAGTTGCAGGGTGACACTGCTATTGGCTGCCAGAGTGCCAATAGTTTTTTCAAGTATAAAAACACTATGGTTGCCCATGGAGTCCATGTCAAACTGGTAATGAGCTTGGACTGTGGAGGAGTTTGTGATGTAAACCGTATGCATGGCTTCGCCTCCTGCTTCCACACAGCCAAAATCCACTAGAGAAGAACTTAATGAAACGACTGGACCTGCAAAGGAAGAAAATCTTAAATGTGTGTTTTTTCTTTTCTCTTTTCTCTTTTCTCTATGCATGCCATTCCTCACGCAGAATACACACGCAGCACACATGCCAGATGCGTAGTTGACACGGTTACCTACCTGTGCAGGTCCCAATGGCTTTGAGCAGGTTCTTGCTGAAGCCTCCAGGCCAGGAGAGGCTGAAGTATTCCACACTAGTGCTGTCCACAGTGAGTGGGGTGAAACACACAGGCACTCTCAGTACTGAGTTTGAGGCCACCTGCCCCTCCTTCATGTCACACTGGAACACAGACTCCATAAGAGCAGGTCGCTTCATACGGGTCAGTGAGAAGGCAGCAGATACCTGCGCGAGCGATGGCGGAAAGGGGGTAAACTCTAAAAGCAAACGTAAAAATCGCAGCATTAAACAGCATCAGAGTTCAAAGCGACTCACTAAAGACGGGTTGTAGATCTCAAAGTGTTTTTCCAAACAGCTCCCGATTGCAACGCTGCCAAACTCAAGCAGTCCACAGCCCTCCTCCTGCCCAGGGCATCTGATCTGCAGATGGGGGTATTTGGCTAAAGAAAATTAGAGGGGGGGGGTGTCCAAATTAATCTCATAACCTCAGCGTCAGGTAACATTAAAACACGTTAAATTCCAAGTCATAAAAGCAAAAGCCAAATGTTACCTCACTGTTGTTGCTTAGTCTGTTTCACTGCTGTGAAAAAGTGTTTGCTCCTGTAATGTTTGCGGGAGAAGTCGTTTTGATTTGTGTAAATCCACACTATTCTACTCCGATATTTCTCTATTTGGTCTGTATATACAGTAGGTCCCACAAGAAGGCATCATCGTTTCGCACCCAGCCTTGGGAATTGACTTATCAGTTACACACTCAGCTTAAAACATGTAGGACAAAGTCTAGTTCACTGTTATTATTCCAATTGTTTAAAAAAGTATCTTCATATCAATTATAACATCATAGTTCATGTCAATCAGATTGATAAAAAGTTTAACCATTAATCGCAATTATGTTGCTCTGTATATAAAAGCCTTTTAAATGCCTTTTAAAATTATTATATTCCAAAATGTCTTTACTTGACCAGTACATGGTGCTAATCGTGCTTCTGTGGAACCTTAGAGCCTTCACACTGGCTTCATGACTTTTTCCAGACTGATAGGCAGACATGCAAACGTGATAAGCGGCCCGTCTTGCCGGAGTTTTAACAGCTGTTTCTCTTTTCTTCATCTGCAAGGCTCACAGTACTCCCACATTTTGTTGTGCTCTTGCACTGTTTCGCGTTTTCTCACACCTTCCTGATTCCCCGACCTCTACGAGGGAGCCTTTGTTTATTGTTCACACCGCTGACAGATCTGTGCCACCCGATGTACATTCATAAAACGTAAAGCAAAAAACATTCAACTCACACAGTCCTTGTAATAGCATGGTGCACTTGTTCTCTCCATTCTCCCCAAATGTGCAGGATGCCTCTGTCTGATAGACGAGCGCTCGCTGAGGTTTGAATGTAACCGTGTGCCTGCACTGCTCTCCCGGCTCTAGAATCCCATTCAGGGGGGAGAGCTCGAACGGCGACTCCGCTGCCCACTGGAATCTAGTTCGCAACTTACTAGCAAACAACAACAAGAAAAAAACAGCCGTTGGTTTCTCTCCACCGACGGCATCTGGTATTAAATCTGACGTTGTTCCTTATGAATGATAACCTCTAAAGACTCATACCTTACATTGTGGAGGAGGAAACTGGTGCTCGTGCTGTGCTGGACGGCACAGACCGGAAACTGCACTGAATCGGGAAGCTCCATGGCATGATGCAACAACGCTGCATGGAGTTTCACCTGGAATGTCGCTTCGTTACACTGGAACTCAATACTGTCAGTATAACTGCACTGCATATGAAGGGCACAGGAAGGAGTTAATGTGCACCGAGCAGACTTTATATAGGATTGTTAATTTTACCACACAAAGTTATATCATGTCAGTCTGAAACTGTACCTTCTGAAGGGGATGGAATGTGATTGGCATGGAAAATGATGTTCCAGGACTCAGAATGATGGTCCGAGGATACGGTGTGCTGAAGAACTGTGACAAGGGAGGTCTAAAAAGGAAGGAATAGCTAATGTACATAAGCAGCTATATATCATCTACTACTTTACAATGGATCGTGGAACAGCAGAAACTATACCTAATAAGTTGCTATAATCAATACTCTGCTCATAAAAGGGCTGTGCCGTGTTCCTCCCATAGTAATCACAGCCTACCTGAATTTGAGTTTCTTCAGTTTTCCATGCACATTTTTAACGATGAGTAGCTTTGTATATTCTTGCCCAAGCTCCCAGTCATCCCAGACCAGCTCTTCCCAGGTCTCCACTCCACAGAAACAGCTTTTCTGAGTTGTTTTTTGCTTTGGCCGCCCAGAACGCTGCACACTAGGAACCTGCATTACAAAACAACCGGTGCCATTCCTGGCTCTTAAGTGGGCTTAAGTATACTCTAAATTTGATGCATATTTTAAAATCTATAAAGTCCATACTGGAAAGTACAGGAGCAATTCATCACTGCAGCAATTAAGAAGCAACTTTTATAGCATCATATTTCATGATTGATGTTTCATAATTTTGTAAATATTTCATAATTAATCATTATAACACGTGAAGGTATTTTGTAACTGGATAATAAAGCAGTCTTATATCTTATAATATTTCGATGTACATGTTCAGGAGCAAAGAGTTACACAGGATACACAGCCCACTCTCACACACACACACACACACACACACACACACACACACACACACACACACACACACACACACACACACACAC
>JAUZST010023136.1:0-31662 GCA_034779995.1 Parotocinclus haroldoi
AATGACGGGCTCGCGCGCTCTTAAAGGGGCACGACTCCTGTTTTTTTTTTTTCTTCGTCCGTTGACGTAGGAGTAGGGCAATTACAGTAATCATCTCTCAGAAAGCATGGTACAGTTACTAAGCAGGGATCGGATTTACTAAAGTGTCTAAAAAAGAAAATCTTCTTAAATGGTTTGTTTTCTTAATCACAATTGTTGGAACAAGTGCACTTTTTAAATGTTTTTGTAAACTTACAATAGCATCACACTTGTCCAAAGGTGAAAGTGTTGACCAGTTAAGCATCTAAATTTGACAAACTTACCGCCATCACCCCACAATGATTGTATTTTCCAAGGAGCATCACCTCTATTTCTTGTTTGCTAACATTTTTTAAATTAGTGCATTGATGTTTCCTCGATTTTGCTGTCATTTTATGGACCTCTTAGGAGACTCTTATGGACCTCTTAGGAGACTCTTATGGACCTCTTAGGAGACTCTTATGGACCTTTTAGGAGACTCTTATGGACCTCCTAGAACACTCTTATGGACCTTCTTAGGAGACTATTATGGACTTCTTTATAAGACTCTTATGGACCTCCTAGAACACTCTTATGGACCTATTAAAACATTCTTATGGACCTCTCAGAACACTTTTTTGGATCTCTTAGAACACTCTTATGGACTTCTTCGTGTTTGCATTAAGAACTTTCACAAAGGTTTTTTTTAAAAGAACGCTTTCTTGAATCCAGGCCCATGCGTCACGTGCTTTGGATTTATTGTTAGATTTAGTTGGCTTTTCCCTCTAGAATTTTTAACACAGCGTTTGTATATTCTATTAAGTTTCCATTTCGATTTTATTACTTTTCGTACTACCTCCTGAACACCTGGAATTCTTGTTTTGCTGATATTTTTTTATCCATTTGGATGAACTCCACCAGGTACACCAGAGTCAGGCCAAAATCGAATAAAGTCAAGAAGTGATCAACCGTTTCCAACCTGGCAAATTCCACCCAGTGCACTTTTAAAGCCCACTTTATGTCTGTGAACAATATAACTTATATAAAGGCTTCATGATTTCTAGAAGATCTAATTGAGCTTGGCCCTCTGAAACTAATTAAGGCTTTATAATTGATACGGCCTGTCACCTGGTCTCTGGGGTTCACCTTCATTACGTTGACTCAGGAGAGGACCAGCCATGTTTACCCACGTTCACTGATTCTTTAAAGAAAGAGAGAAGAGTAATAAACATCACTGGTTTATCCGAATGTCTGATGCATTTTTAATTTCCTATTAATTAAATATTTAATATTTCCTGTCCTGTTATGATGGTTAACATAGGGAAAACACACACTTCTCTGCATCTGATCACATTAACAACTCTATCACTATTGAGTGGTTAATGAGGCTCATTTTCACACCAGATACTAATTAAGCGCTGCTAGATTTAACCCAAATTCCACACGAGGGCTGAAAGATGCGTGTGTGATTAAAAAAGAATGTAGCATGTCATTTGCAAACATTAAATGTCCAAACAGCCATTTTCTGAAACAGCTTAGTCGTGGTTATTTATAGTGCTTGTGAATGAGGTGTGAATGGTGCCAACCCATGTGTGTATGTGTGTGCCATGGATGTGTGTGTGTGTGTGTGTGTGTGCATGCAACAGAAGCGCAGAATGGCCCCATGGTAACAGTGATGGAAACAGTCCCGCTGGGGACTCAAGGTGTGTGTAATAAAAACACTGGTATAATCAGCTTACCTGTTTATAGCATAGAAACGCTAACATAACAAGACTGTCATTCAAAAACCCCTTAACACAAATCCAGACGACCACATGGCAGTCAGTAATTTGAATTTTGCCTTTAAATTTGGACCCTTGATGTTCCTAGCAAGAGATTGTGTATTCGCCAGGTTAGATGCAATCATCCCTAACTTTTCATTTTTTTCTTTAAAGTCAAAGTCAAATATATTTAGATAGCTCTTTTTACAACGGAGCATTGTCTCAACGCACCTATACAATAATATATATAAAAAGCCAGTCCCAAATTGAGCAAGGGTGACAGTGGAAAGGAAAAACTCCCTGAATATAGACGGAAGACACCTTGGGAGAACCAAGACTCAAAAGGGGACCCGTCCTCCTTGGGTGGCCTAGATGTTAATGATAATAGTTAAGTTGTAGTAATAGTAAAATTATGTAATTAATACAACTTAAATCAATAATACAGTGAAATTACAATAAATTTATTAAATAGATTTGAGATAATGAGTCCTCAGTGGTATGTTATTGGAGGCACATCGTGTCCTAGTAACTAAATGATGGAGGGAGTTGGCTGGATCCAGGCACGGTAAGACTGGTTTCTGTTGATGAAGACCAGTAGAGTGATGCTAAGGTGGAGTAACATTTAAGTGTGTGTTGCCGGAACTGGTACTGGAACATCAGCTTGAAGAGAAAAGAGTAAATGTAGTTTAATATGTTTAACACAGCAGCTGCCATGCACTGGTTGTGCCCAGAGGTTTCCAGAATATGCTCTAAAACCTAAAAGATTTTCTACATATTGAGTCCATATTGATGTATTTATCCATTCATTAATAATAGTACAGCAGTGCTTCTGATTCCGATGTTATTTAAATTAGTTAAATTTGCACGGTTTACAAAGAAAGGGAACATCATATGGCGATCATAGAAATTAGTCCGTATTTAAATAATTAGCGCTATATTTTTATTGTGCAAAAAAACAGATCTGACAATGGGCGCGTGCTTTTATAGAGTATTTCAGTATTGTCAGCAGCGCGCGACATCTCTTGATTTGAATCTTAACGGTCATAACGGTCGTTTCAGCAGAACAGAGGGTTAACTTCAGTGTCTGGTAAGCTTTTTATATTAAAATACAGATGCATAAAATACTAGTTTAAAGAACCCAAATCATAACTGAAAGTTCAGTAAAATTGCAGTGTCGTGTGTGCTTTTTTTGACCTGAATATAATACAAATAGTCACAAACGTAATGTATGGAATGTAGTGACAGTTCAGTACTTATAGCTATTTATATACTGCTTAGAAAAATTAGGGGATTTTTCGTTATTTTACGTTGATATATCCCTTAATTTTTGTAAGCAGTATATATACCAACGTTACAAACGTTATATTAGCAAAATGACTTCATACGATGTTACAATTAATTCATATGAATTGTTCTATATAAAATGACACTACTATTAATATAACTCTGATAGGGTTAGGTGACATTGTTGTTGGAGAACTAATCAATGACAATTTAGAGCAATCAATTAGCCCAACATGCATGCCTTTGGACTGTGGGAGGAAACAAGAGTACCTGGAGTAAACCCACACAGACACAGGGATGACATGCAGACTCCTTACAGAAAGGACCCAAGCCGCCCTGCCCTGGTATCAAACCTGGGACCTTCTAGCTGTGAGGTTATTTAATTGTAGAAAGAATCCAAGTTATTTCATGTTTATTCTAAACAACTACATTTCAATAGCTAATAAACATCCCGTTGCCATGATTTGGTGCACAAGCAGTGTACAAGAAAGGCTGAGTTCGTGAGGGGCAAAGGTGGGCAGAGGGTCTCCAGTTTGTCATTTAAATTCATGATGGAAATGTTTCAAAATGTTCCTCAAGGAAAGAATGAAACTGTTCACCCAAATAAAAGTCTAAATAAATGTAAGGAACGCTGCATTGTTTTAATGAGCAATTGTCCCAATTTCTTTAATTATTTTGAGTTATACATTGTTGTTAAATATTTTGGGGTTTTTCAGAGATAAGCATGTGATATAAACATCTCAGCATTAGTCTGCTGGCTATAGATTGTTGCTCAGCTATTGCTCTTTGCCCTGTTTCTCCATTTGTATTCAGCCTGCAGATGGAACATCACTGCAGGGGGTACCTGAGGGAGCATCCATGCTCGTGAGAATGAAATGAGAAAAGCCAGAGAGAGGGGGAGGAGGAGGCAGATAGCACAGGTGGGTCACATGTCAGGCCAGTCACAACCAGAGTGTGTTTTCCTCTCTGTAGTTGTAAAGGTGCAGCTCATCATGGTTTAGTATGGTTCTGAAATACGGATTTTATTCTGACGGCCCAACATGCATTGGATCGCTTTCGCTTGCTTAGTGGTGCCATTTTTTGCTCTCGCCAACGGACACAACACCTTATATGAAGGTAAGAACAGGTTAGAATTTGGGGTCTGATATTTTCTAATTTAAACGTAATGTATCGAACATACTGGGAAAAACAAACAGTATTTGGCTTGTGTGAAAGTTTAGCACTTATTTTGTTAATTGATTGATTTTGTTAATGGGTGATTAATATTCAGTTCATATTCAACGGTGCATTGTTGGTTTGTACCCCTTTTATCTGTTTGTTTTAGGCTATGACCTGACCCTGGCAGGGTACCATGTGTGTTCTGGGATTCAGATAGTGCCCATCACAAGCGTGGTCTCCTATAAAAGTCCTTACATCTTCCTGAGGCCGTGTGGTGGGTGGCTGCCATGGAAAATGTGCAATGTCACGCAATACACCACCGTGTACGAAACCCAGATCATCAATATACTGAAAAAGACGAAACAGTGCTGTAGTGGCTATGAACAGTTGAGCAGTTACTGTGTTCTGGGTAAGTGCTTTGTAAAAAAATGTGAATAAATAGTGTGCTCTAGTGACCACTAGGCATTGGAAACAGTACCATGTTAAGGAGAGAGGTCAGAGGAGGATAAGGAGCTGACAGAAAGTGACATAGTAAATTTAATAAGCACTGAACAGCTGTGGTGATCAGTGAGTGCTCAGGCAGATGGGCTACAACAAGAACAGTGGGCCAAATAGAGTGTTATAGTTAGTGGTAGAGATGGAGTTTGGTGACAAATGGATGAATCAGTTGACTGGGTCAGCAGTTCAAGGACATGGAGTGATGATGTGGTTTTCATGGCACACACTGGGCTCACCTAATATCACTCTAGCATTGTTTGAATGCCACTGTCTGTCTAAGCACTTGGGCCGATCATGTTTGTCTTCCAACTGCACAAAATCTATGAAGAGCGTGCGCCGATTGTACTGAACACTTAAACTTGTTCACCTGAAGTGGCGTTTGAACCTCAATACATTTACACTCAACGTATGTATTTATTTACGTGCAAAAATTGCTTACCGTGATTTAAACAGAGTAATTTGTTACTGGGACTGTTTCTCACTAACAAACAGAAAGAAATGCTTGGTCAAAGAGTTGTTCATCTCATTTTTGATTTGACATTTGATTGATATGTCATTTTAATCATGTCAGCCCTTAACAGGAGTTCAGAATTCACAGCCAAACCTGGAGTGTGCCCCGGACGTCCTACCTCAGCATCGGGTTTACCTTGCCAGTGGGACACAGAATGTCCTGGTTGGCAGAAATGCTGCTCGACAGAAAACCAAATGCGCTGTACCGAGCCGAATACACATGGTGAGAAGAGTTAAGAATGATTGATTTTAAATTGGTAAGTCTTAACGTGATTGTGTACCTTTTCTCCGCTGTCAGCGAACGTAACCTGGTGGCTGAACGTGACTGTAACGGTGAAAGCAGCGTACAGATTAGTGAATACTACTGAGGGACTGTTTAACCACACCCGACTGCTGCACTCTGTGGTTTGTACTGACATCACAGTGTTAAAAAAAGTTTATTGTTCACAGGGGGTGAGCTGAATTTGCACCTAATTGCTATGTTTTAAATAATAGAAACATACTTACATAGTTATTGTTAACAGATTTGGAACATGAACATTTAGACCAAACTTCTTTAAGACAATTGATTTGTTCAGCCATTTCAAGCAGTTATCATCATTTAACACAGAATCCATTGAGCCTCTGGCCAGGGCATCACACAAAACTCACCACTGAGCTCTACAGCTGAGAATGCCTCATTTATATCCCACCTCTGGTGAGGTGAGGTTTCAGATGTGTGCATTTTTTTTTGTTTCTGTTCCTACATGTGTAGCTCGCCAGTTTGTTCCGGGAGTTATTTTCGGTTGTACAGCTTGGGAAAATGATCAGTTTATCTAGTGTCATATGTCATCTAGTGTGCATATGTGGGCTTATGTGTTTGAGTGAAATGGAACCTTTTCTATTCTATAAATTATTAAGAAATTCCAACTAAAAATGTTTAAACGTTAAAAGCATTAATTTGCTGTAAATGGCATTTGGTCAAAATAAGAATCAGAAGATATTGTGTTTTCAGTTCTCAAATAACAATACAAATAATCATTCAAGGAAAACAAGTTTATATAAATTTTTAACAAAATAATACACGTTAATACTTAGGAAAGTTCAGAAATTAACTATTCAGTCAATCGTCGTGTACGTTTCCTCATTAAGTTATTTCAGTTAAATTTATTTATAAGCACGTATTAAAATAGCTCACCAAAAGTGCTGTACAGCAGGCTAAAATTAAGAATTTAAATGACGGTAGCAGCTTAAAATACTAAAGATACAACAATATATAAAATAATAAAATAATTCAGGTTTATAAATCATGAAGCCGCTAATGAAAATGAAACTGAAGCTAATGAGCGTGATCAATTAATATTTAATCACAGTCATAAGAAAACGAGAAACAATAGGCCTTAACACAGGACTTAAACTGTACAATGGAGGGCATGGATATAATACCATATGATAAAGAGTTCCACAGATAAGGCGTGTATGTGTTGAAATGTGTCAGGTACTGGATTAAAATTGCTGCCATACATCTAGATATGTTGATTTTAAGAGCTGCATGTTTTTTTCTGAGTGGTACAGGCACCTGGGTCTGTCCCACACAGCACATCATCCATGCCATTCACGGTACAAAATGACTGCTGCTTGAAATGGCCAAAGTGCTTTACTGTGTTAAAGAAGTTTGGGGTAAATTAAGTATGCTTAATGTGTGTGTTCATCTTAATACTTGTATAAGTATTATAATAAGGATTAATCTTAAAAAAGTTTCTAAGCATGTAAAGTAACATTAATGTATATTGTTAATATTTACATTTTTCCCCCTGTCTGTATGACTGATTAACTCTTTGCTGATGTGTCGTAGGTGACAGGAGCTCTGGCTTCGCCCTCAGTCTCTGTGTTTCACTCACTCTCATGGCTGTCAGGATTCTTCTCTACGACATCATCCCTGCTTTTGGGCTCCTCTCAGCTCCTCTCTGTATCAGACATCTCAAACAAACTCCAGCTGCTGGTGGAAACCATAGAGGAGGTGATCGCTGTGGACCTCAGGGGTATGCAGCGGTGCATATGTGTGTGTGTGTGTCTGTCTGTCTGTCTGAGATGCATGATTCATTTCTGCAGGAACATTTTGTCTCATGTTGTGGAACTGAGCTCCTCAGCATTGCTCATGAGTCAGAGATGACAAAATGTCTTGTGAAGCACCCACCAGCCCCCCCCCCCGTCATTCGTTGTCATTCACTTAGTAATCAGTATGTTAAAATCCCTATACAATACAGTTACCAAGACTGTGAATTTTTGTGCAGATGTTGATGAGTGTGCCCTTCCTGTGCTGAGAGACTGCTCTCTTCATGCTTCCTGCACTAACACTGAGGGCTCCTATAACTGCACATGTTCTGCTGGATACATTGACACGTATTCCATTAGACCAGGAACTCAGTGCATAAGTAAGTAACACTGCATTTAAACTGACTTCTGAGTGTGAGTGTGTGAGTTTGAATGCCTCTTTACTCCAACAATTCGGACAGTCCTCTTATATTTTTTCTTACTATAATTCAAACCCAAAAGAAGAAGATGAAGTAGCGATCGTATATAGCGATGCTATTATTATGTTATGTGTATTTATATTATATCAGTCTGTGTGCGATTTTAGACCCCCCCCCAGCCTTGACGCTGCTGTCCCAGTGATAAGACGTGCAAAAACTGTTTTCCTTTTCCTGTTATTCACTTATTTTATGATCATAATTAATCATAATTATGATTTCATGCATTTTGTTACATTTTCTTCCTTTATTAATTGCTAATTGAATACGAATATATGTGTAAAAACAATTATAGAATTTTGAACAAATCCAAATTTAAACAGGCTGCTGGACCCCATTAAGATCGAATTCCGAGGTTTCACTGTAGTTACATAAGGGGGCACTCCAGGTCCGTAGAACCAGCCTCCACCTTGAGGACATATTAGATTGCTGCTCACCTCACTTCCTGTGTGAGCTTGCACACTTTCTCTAATGTTAACTTTTAACTTGTCGTTCCCAGCATTTACTGCTTTGCTCTTGTTTCTTCGTTGCTAGATTAGTAGGACTGCAATAAATACACATATACATTTATTACTTTCAGGGAGTTTTTCCCTTGCCACTGTCGCCCTAGCCTTGCTCAATTTGGGACTGGCCTTTTAAGATAATATAAGATTGTAAAGCTGCCTTGAGACAATGCTCCGTTGTAAAAAGCGCTATAGAAATGCATTTAAATTGAAAAAAAAAAAAGTTATGTCATTTAGCAAGACACCCTTATCCAGAGCGACTTACAATTAATACAGTCTTACAATCCAAGTAATTATGGGTTAAGGGCCTTGCTCAGGGACCCAACTGTGGCAGAGGTAGGATTTGAACCTTGCACATTCTAGTCCATAGTCCAGTAGCTTAAATGCTTGGCCACCACAGTCTCTAACCAGTCGTTATCACACAGACACACAAGCAGCTATGTCTGAGGAAGGAGGATCAGGTGGGTGGTTCATCCCATGCCACTGCAAAGCAACTCCTTTTGATCCCTCTTAAATTCACCCCACATCCCCATCCATGATAAAGACCGAGTAAAACAAGAAAAAACAATTTAAAGAATACCAAAGCAGCTAATTCTGCTATCACTTAGAGAGTGTTTTTTCACTCCCAATAAGCTTTTCAATTAATATGTTTATTTTTTAGATCAACCCCCAAGACCAGACCCTAATTGGAATGTAATCAGCTTCGGGCCACTGAGGAGGCCTACTAAACAATCTCCAGCAACGACCTCTACCGCCACTACCACATCCAGTAGTCCACCTAGTAGTACAACAATCAGTCCTTCCTCCAGGACGTCCTTACCGCCTTCATTCAGTCTTCCAAATGGCACAGACTCCTGCCTGTCCACCTTTTCACCCATGTGCAGTATGTGACTCCTGACGTGCTATAATTTATGTAACATATTAAATGTTTATTAAACCTTTATTGTACGATTTACACGTATAGCAAATGTACAAACAAGAACTGCTGTTGCTACCCACTTTGTTCATTGAAAAATCAATTTGCGACCAAGATTTTCGAAACTTGGTTGCAAACTTGGTTTTGCTATTGTCAACACAACTGTTCGGATTTCCTGACCTTTGATAAAAGAATAAATTCTCCCGGGGATCCCAAAAATCCTTCGGTATCTCGCTGACCTGCTTTATATCCGCTCTAAGTGGCGACTTTTGACTTCTTTTTCTTATTCGCTTTCACGTTTTTTGGAATTTTGGTCCAAATAAGTGAATAACATTACACGTATGTAATAGGATTTGTTTCTGTACTTTAGGATTCGGTCCGCATAAGCGGCTGGTCCTATTAACCGGTGGTCCAATTAACCGGATTCTACTGTATTTCCATTGTGTTTTGTTTTGTAGGTATTCCCTCAATCACCAACCTTTGTGCCCATAATGTGACTAGCACCTCCTTCAGTTTATCATGGGACGTTTCCTCTGAGACCAATGTCACTTCCCGCATTACGCTCTTACGAGGGACTGTATATTTGACTTCTTGGGACACTGGGCAGTCCCATTGGACAGTAACCGGGTTGCAGCCAGGGGTTCTTTACACAGTTGTTATGGCTTGTTGCATGTATGGTGTTTGTGGAAATAAAACGGTGCTAAACGTAAAGACGGGTAAGTGAAGCCAATATCTCTAAAATTTATTTGTAACCAAAATATTTCATTTATTTGCATTAAATTTGACACAGTCTTACTTGCTTCAGGACTCAAAAGTAGAAGCTTGGAAATGCTGGGACTTGTACACTTACTTACTTGTACATAGTTATTATAGTTCTTATACACAGCTAGCCTAATATAACTGTGTAATTAACTTACTAAATACCATTTCTTCAGTAAA
Source organism: Parotocinclus haroldoi (assembly GCA_034779995.1). NCBI lineage: Eukaryota > Metazoa > Chordata > Actinopteri > Siluriformes > Loricariidae > Parotocinclus > Parotocinclus haroldoi. Next base: position 10,076 of record JAUZST010023136.1, read on the forward strand.
AGAAATCCTGCTGTGTATGTTGCATGTAATCTTAAGTTTAAAAGGAAACTTTTTCTGATTGTAGAGGCACACATTCTTGAAGCTCTTGTCCGAATAACCAACAGGAACTTGACGGCGGCTCTGAGGGATCCGTACAGTGACGAGTACAGGAATTTTACAGAACTGGTCAAACATGAGGTGAATCCTGGAAATTTCGGATTCAGTGCATGTTGTTACAGATTTTACTAGCACAACGACACCGATTTAGTGTGGACTCTCCTTAAACCTGAGCAATATTAGCATCTGGCCGCTTCTTCATTATGCCAAGTCGACTCTTTCAAAATCGGAATAATTTTAGTGGTCTTTTTTTGGACGTGTCACAGCTAAGTCACTGTTTTTGAAGGAGAACAGTTTTAAATGGTTAAATTGTTAAATGGTTGCTAAAACACACAAAGAATGGAATGATTATCAGTGGAAAAGAGTATTTTAGAGTGAGAAATCCAAGTTTGGTATTTTTGGGTATTGCTAAAACAACATAACTTATGGTGACTCAAGACTTTTGCACAGTACTGTAAAAACCAAAATAGAGCCAACCTTCGGCTTTTGCTCTGTTTAGGGGCGCCACACACTTACCAGATGTTTTTCCAGTGTACAGTATAACCAGTGTATTGTTTTACTGTTTTTCTGCCTTCAATGTCCTCAGCAGTTTTAAGTGTTATGGTTTTGAGGTGTTATTTGTAATTTTCCCCCTCAAATACAGAGGTCACCTATAGTTAAAGCGGAGAATATATGAGAATGTTAGAAAATAAAGTGGAGTATAATCATTGTGTGGGAAATAATAAAAGAAAGAAATGAAGTAGGAGATACTCCACAGTTTATCAGATGTAGCACATATAGTTTGTCAAAAATAAAAACAAATAACCATATTACCACCTGATGGTGTGTTTCATTTGATATTTTATTGTCACTTTCTCTAGATTCTGGCATCTCTTCCTGCAAACATTTTGCAAATGATGCAATTGGGAACCGTAATAGTGTTAATCACCGGTCTGTCAGAGGGCAGCGTGGTCGTCACATTTGCCCTCATTTTCCTGCCTAACAGCACTCCAAATCCACGAGATGTGGCCAGTGTTTTGATGGAGTCTCTGCAGAACAGCACCGTGTTCAGCATCGACCCAACCTACACCTCGATACGTGGTAACTTAGGCTACATGAGCACTTCCTGCACCTAACACTGAGTCTTTGGATTGTGTATGATGTAAAACTGTGTTACAACAGCTGAAAGTGAGTGTGTTTGTGCCAGCGAGGTGTTATTGATTTGTCACTGTGTGCTTGTTTGTGCAATGAGCCCTGTCCTAATGCCGGTTCCTCATTATCAGATGTGAATGAGTGCGTTCTGGGCGAGGTGGACTGCTCCCCGTGGGCTAACTGTGTGAACACGGTTGGATCTTACACCTGTTTGTGTTTCTCCGGTTACACTGATGCAAACCCTGTGAGACCTGGACGCACCTGCCAAGGTACTCCTGCATGTCATTTACCAGCTTTTTAGCTCCATCCTTCCTCTAAAGCCAGAGAAATTTTAAACTAAAAGCATGTAGATGCTAAGACCTATGTAAAGACCTGCTTCCTTCTGTCTTTGGGCTGTCTTTGGGCGTGCCAGACCATGTGTGCCCAACATAAGTGATAAAACCCTAAATAAGCAAGCACCGGGCAACAAGTGCAAGGAAAATTACTCTGAGTGTTATAAGGAAAAAACTTGGGGTTGGACCGAGTTTCAGAAAGGGACCAAACCTTAAGCTTAAATTTAACACAAACAATAAAACTCTGTTATCTATGTAATATATGTATAGTAGTTGTTAAAATAATAGAAAAACATATTTAAAGAAAATCTAATAATTAAAAAAAAAAAAAAAAAAATATATATATATATATATATATATATATATATATATGGAATCTGATAGAGAGTACAATATAATAGAGAATATAAAACTATAGCATATAAGACAGTAGTATTTATAAATATAAAATAAAATATTGATTAAAATAACTTGTTGGCATTATAATGTCTTGGCTGATCTCCTGCAATGAAGGAGAATGAGGTAAAAATATTTCTTTATCCTCTTATCACCATACTGATTAGATATTGACAAATTAAACGGAAAATCTGGTAATCTGGTACTATTAGATATTACTAATAGATAATGGCAAAGCAGAGGCTAGGGCCTCCCGTAGGTTTTTAGTTGGGTCGAGATCTGCTGACTGATCTGTTGATTTTTATTATTTCACATTCCTACATCAGGCTAATGCACTTCTTCAACGCTCCTCTCTACAGCCAATGGCAAAATCACCACAACCACGTCTGCTCCAATAATTACCGCATTTCCTAATGAATCCACACACAGAATGACCATAGAGCATACCAGCACAGATGCAACTACCCTCAGCTCACACAGCACTGATACACATCAACATACAACATCTAACTCAACATCCTCCATGCCTGGGACTGAAGCAACCAGTATAACTGGGATTTCATCAACTTCAGAACATTCTGCCATTTATAACACAGATTCAGCAGCATTATCACCCACCCCAACACCATATACTACTTCCACCAGTACTCCGTCCACCACTTCCATCATCACACTTTCAAACACAACCTGGAATACCTCGACTCCCTTCATCTCGGTGGAGTGTGGGATTGGATTTATTGGTGTATCTGTGCTGAAAGGTTACCTGTCCAACAAACACATATTAGAGTCATCACTTTATCTGGGTCAGTCCAGCTGTGGCTTGACGGGGATGAATGACACCCATGTGCAGATAGTGATCCTATGGGATCATTGTGGAGCTGTTACCCAGCGTGTAAGTTCTCTAGCTTGTTCTGATTTTAACCCAACTATTCAAGCACTTGAAAGCTTGACTTATAAGATAACTGAACATCTTTTTGGTTCTTGAAGACGTTTTGCCTCTTATTTTTCTCAAGGCTTAGTTCTAGGGTGTCCCAGGTATTTTACCTGTAATTGAGTTGTCACCTTGGAGGAGTTCCTGAGAGATATTGACCCACCATGCCAACATGTGAGTCATCAGGGTCACATGGTTAAAGGTTCCCTAGGAAGGGATCTCAAGACTGCTTTGTAGGCTGATAATTTGGTGTCGTATACCACCCCCTTTTTAAAAAGATGGTGGTTGTAATTATACATTCATCTCTATTTAAAGGAGAAGGAACACTCCTTTGAGGATACATCTGTTCAGATTTAGGAAAGATAAGACTTTAAAATAGGAGCAAAGGAGGCCACCTATGTCCTATTAGAACGACCATTGTTAAACAGATATGTGGTTTATAACACCAATTATCAGCCACCTGTTATCTGAAGATCTGATCTCAAATTAACAGAAAAGAACCTTTTAGATGAGAGGTGAAACTTCTTCAAGAACCAAAAGAAGTAAATTTTTCCTTGATTCAAGCTTTTAAGTCCTACACATATATATGTTCTGTTCACTTTTTAGCAAGGGATGCTAAGGAAGTATGCTAACATCTTTTTTTTAGAATAATCAGAGCATGACGCTGAAGACGATTTTGTTTTACGCCATGGGATCGATCAGCGTGGAGGTTCCTGTAATATGCAACTACCTCAACAGTTACACCATCTCCATGGGAAACAGTCCCTCCGGGTATCATGCTGCCATGGCAACCGCATCCACCTCCGCTGTTGATCCGTTTGATGCCCTGATATAAACCCTCCTGTAGTGTTCAGTAGTTGTCAGGAATGAGCTAAAACATGAGGTCTTGAATATGGTCTATGTTAACATCACAGGTAAAAGTGCCTTGGTGTTTTCCTTATACTGACGTGTTTTAATGGAATTATGAACGGCACACAATAAGACCATTTCAAAACAGATCTATGACACTAAGACGTGACCTCAGTCTGAACAGCCAGATTGGACTCTTTTGGGACACATCAAGTCCGAGTCAAGACCAAGACTTTTAAGATTTTGTTTTCATCATACAAAAATAGACAGAAGAAAATTTAACTAATTTAATTAGTTTGTAATTTACTTATGGTCATTCGTTTATGATCTTTTGACTTATCTTGAGTACTACAACACTAGAACAATCTTCATTAGTTTATCAGTAAGTAGAATTTGGGGCACCTTTAAACGCAGCGTGAACCACACCGTGTTTATTACAGTCGCGCTTCCTGTATTAAATCAGAATCTCTGGTTGGTAAGGTACGCTGTGACTGAGGATCCAGTGATGGGATTGGGAACCTTCCACGTGAACATACGATTGCTGAACGGAACTTATCCCCTGCCTGAGAACTACACCTTGGCATCTAATGACGAAGTGATCATTGAGGTGGGGCTGAACTCCACCCACCCCCAGATCAAAGTGGTCATTAATAAATGCTGGGCCAATCCCACCAACAACCCAGCTGAAACACCAACCTATCTCTTTGTCAATAACAGGTCCGCATAGCACACACTTTTGTATCAACCAAAACAAGAATTGCAACAACTATGTGGCTTTGAGGATTACTTTATTTTCTTAAATTATTTTGTTTCATTTTTTTGCATAGTTTATAATTTATTGAAATATATCAATACACTTGTTGACAAAAAATAAAGCATTCAGATAGAAATGTCTGATTGCTGCAAAACTCAGCATGCAGTTACATCACAGGAGGATATGTAAATGATTACAGGTGTGGTTTGATGACATTTTGATTGATTTGATTTATTACTGGGTCTTACCACAAGCGGGCGTAAAAATGCTTCACCCACCCAGATCATACCAGTAGATGGGGCACTGCATTGCTCCACAGCAAAGGCAGAATTGAAGCGCTCACCACGAGGCCTCCATATTTGAACCCCACCCAACTTTGACCTATGTCAGAATGACCTAGATGTCATGCAATTTGTGAAAACGTCTATCTTCTCCAATGCTGTGCCCCCCCTGTCAAAATCTGTCAACTGAACAAAATGTATTCAAGTGCCTTGTAGTAGCAGCCTCTCCCCAAGAGGAACGCTACCCAAAAGTAGGATGTTAGAGCCTTTTTGTAGACAGTGGTGGAAATACTTTTATGCCCTCTCGTTGCAAGACTAATCAGACCACACCTGTCATCGTTCTCATACTTGCCTGCAACATAACTGTATGCCGAGTTGTGCAGAAATCCGACATTTCTGAGTGCGTTCTTTTTTATCAATGAGTGTACTAGTTTATGTTTGTTTTCTTTTACTCATTCGTCCCTTTCCCTCTCGCTGTACAGTTGTCCGGTTCCTAATACGTACACCACCATGCTGCAGAACGGAAACTCCACCAGTTCTCTGCTCGCGGTGAACCTTTACCAGCTGGCGACAGATTTGGAGATTATCTACCTGCACTGTCACATCCAGATTTGCATCGAGACCTTGACAGCCATTTGCCGACCTGTGAGTGTGCCACTGTCTCATCATCAGGCCTCATAATGCCACTATTTACTGTTGCAAACCCAGCTCCCACTAGCGTTGAGATACGAGTGAGGGTGTGAGCACCTCTGGAAAGGCCATTATATTGGTTAAATGACCACCATTAAGGTTTTATGGTGGTATACGCCCAGAGACCAGTGTCTGACCTCCTCATGGTTTACCAGGATAGGCACCAGACTTTCTATGACTTTGAGAAGTGGCGTTAAACCATTTTAAAGTAAATTATAAATAAATTATAAATAAAACATTTTGTTATTACTAAGAGGTGTCAAGTTGATTCCACCTTGTGGTGACACGTGGTTAGTTCTTCTCCAGTTAATCCTGTCTTCTGTTGGGGACGTCAGGCTTCTTAGTGTCTTGTTCCCATTTTCATTTCAAGTACAGTATGTCCAGACTTAAGGTGTTCACTAATAATAAACTACAAATAGTAAACAGAATCCGTAGCAAACATTTTGATCGTTTACTCACATTTGCTTAGGAGTGTTTACCAACTCCTCGTTCAGCGATCAGCACCAGGACTGCTAATGTGATCGGGATGACCAAGGCTTCATGTGGTCCGTTGCTGAAATCTCACATGGGTGAGTGACTAACATATACTCTTCAGTTATGATATAAGTATCAGGGCTTAGTCATTCTGATTCAGAGAGGAACAGCTGACCGGTGTGGAAGAAATGTGTGTTAGTTCTTCCCTAGTGTTTTAATTCCACAAGCATTGTAACAGGGCATGTGCAAAACCCTTCATCTCTCTTATGTGTGTGTGGTGCTTAGAAAAAGAAGCAGTTACAAGGAAGTCACCTAAAGTGTGTGTACTCCCTAGCAAATGTGTGTTGCGGAATGAGCCAGAGTAAATAAGAGTTAGGAGTTGTGTCCTCTGTTGTCTCACATAGTCTTTACTAATGGATTTTATATTTTATCTTTAATATTTATTAAATATAAAATAATTACACCAAAGTGGTGCCTCTTGCTGGTAGGTGCAGGTAGAGGCAAACTACAATTCAGAGACTGCCTTTTTATCAGTTACTTTACATGAATACACACTCAATCTGTGCAGCATTCGATTTTTGTATAACCAGTCGTTATAGCGGTTTAGTGACCGAAAGATTTGATACTGGGCATGAACTATACTGTAACGCTGATAGGTAAAAGGTTATGGGAGCTGACCGGAGAAACGTTGTGCTATATTGACACGCCCATGTTTATGCGATCTGTATTTAGTTATAGATGATGGCATAGTGAACATTCGCTCGACTGGGTACATCCTGCTGGTGCTGGGTCTGGGCCTGCTGGCGCTGGTCGGTACTGCCGCACTGCTGCTGTACTTCAGGCGCAGGATGGGAAACTACAACTTTCAGTGCCGACCACAGCAGGAGAATTTCACCTACCACGCCTTCGGCACCTGATAGCTCTTCAGTAACGGTTTCTTTACTCCTTCAGTCCATTTTATATCTACAAAACGTTTAAAAGAAACAATAGCTTGAGTTTACGCTACCTCTGTATGTTAGACTGTGCATAATAACATTACTATTGCTGAGCAATATATAATTAGTTTGGAAGCTACATTACTGATTAGGCAGCAAGTCTGGCCAGCAGATAACGCTAAAGCACTTTTTAGAATCAAATTATTCAAAGGTTCAGAAAGCCTCGTTTCTCTTGTCACTAGCTGTTGCAAATTCATTGGTAATATTTCTTTTCACTCAGAACCATGAGTAATGCATATCAAGAGTTTTATTTTTTATTACTGTTACAGGAAAAAGCTGTTAGAATACTGCACTGTGTTGCTTTGTCATTTTGAAATATCCCTTAATTTTTGTGAGCAGTATGTTAGACACGCTTTCTCAGACGTCATCAATATTAATATGTTATATTAATACTTATTAAGGTTAATGCAGGTAAATAAATAATTGGAATAATCACAATAACTGAACTAAATGTATTCGTGAAGACTTTATAAATAAACACAGATTATATGTAGTGACTGGGTGTTTTTTCCTGTTTTATCCTGGTTGTGGTCAAAAGGGCTCCAAAATTAACAAATGGAAAGTAATGTGGGTGTCAAACAGCCCCAGGAACCTGGGTTTAAATTGGTAGACTGATTTGTGATTGTTTTGTTAAAATGTGCAACAATATGTCAAGCTCGTTTAGTACAGAGGTTGTAAAAAAAGCAGCAAAAAACCCCAAATTGAGTTAGTGTCCTGTGTATGTGCAGTATGTAGCCAATAGAAGCCAAACACTCCCATCTAGCTCGTGATTACTACTTTTTGACCGCTAGAGAGCGCCGTGGAAACAAATAATTGCCGCTGTAAACCTGCATTTGAGGATTTCTATATTTTAAACGACCAAATTGCCCTGATGTTCATAGAATAACATAATCTAGCAAAATAATACAATTAGCAGACATTAATATTAACATAAGTGTGGGTTTTCTGATTAAGGATGTAAAAGGTAATACTGTGCATAGAGAGGTTTAAAACAATTCAACATATTTTGTGCAATTTTGGAGAATTTGGCCTTCCGTATTTAGAATCAGGTCTTTTCCCAATAATAATAATCCTCGCAGTTCTATGTGTGTGAGAGACCCTGTGAACCAAACACATACCATGAGAACCAAATGTCCTCCCAATCATAGGAAAACCTGGCCTGTTTGACTTGTGAGGACTGTCCTGCCAGTCTTCACTTCTTATTTCTATATAAGAAAAACAGCAATTTTTATTTAAAAAAAACCCCAAAAGAGCCTAAATACTGTCTAGAGGAAACTACGGTTAAGATTAGGGTTAAGTGTAGCATTAATTAGCTTCTGTATGAATGATGTCATTATGTCAATGGAAAGCCCTCACAAGGATAGTGAAACAAATGTGTGTGGATGTTTCTCTTTAAGCACTGTTTTCGTGTAGAGATTCTCCTGAGACTTGTAGGGTACCATCTGGTAGGGTGTGAGATGTAACACACACACACACACACACAGTATTTTCCAACAGGAGGCCACTCATTCAGCGTCTCTGTGTTTAACAAAGGCAAAACATCTCTATGGAAACCACTCAATGGGGCCCAATCATAGAGAGACAGTGACGTGGGAGGATGGACCTGTATATGTAAAACAATATTGATAATACATATAAAGGTTTATATAACTATTAATGGATTTTCTTATTATGGAAGTTCTCTGTTTTTTAAACACAGCTAATTAGACGCTGGAGCTTGGAATCGTCTATATTTTGTGCAGCTCTGTCAGTTCTTGCTGAACTGAATAATTAAACAGATTTGCTCAAGATGGCTGATGTAGGATGACACAGCACACACACACACACACACACACACACACACAAACAATGTTTAAAGAGACGTCCTCACACACACAGATGTTTTTCTTTCTTTGATTGTGGAGACTTTCTACTGACACCGACCATTAACCTCATTGATCTACAGAATATTTTTGCTTCTTATGCCTTTAAAAAAAAAGAAAGTAACTTTTTTTATAGGAAAAAAGCAATTTTTCTTATAAAAACCAGAAATATGTCCCCACAGGGTCCAAAATTTGAGATCTTTCTACACGTGAGGGTCCTCAAAACGATATGTAAGTGTGTTATTAAAGGTTTATTTAATTACTGATTACATTCTGGTTCGTCTTTTCATTGTATTTTAAGATGCATGTATTAATGCTTTTAATTTTGGTTTTCAGTTTTAGTTAACATCCCTGGCACACGATCACTTGGAGCTGAGAACAGAAAACGAAATAGTTTCAAATAGTAAAAGGTTACAACATTTTGCCCTTTTACTTTTAGAGGCAAATTAAAAGCATGTGCCTGATTAAGAGGTTTAACTGGATGCTGCATTAGATGAAGATACTTGTTAATGAACAGAATCCTGATTTTCTCTCAGTCTCATGTTGCAGATTTAAAGCTTGTAACAATGAATTGTGATTTGATTGTATAAAGGCCGTGTTGTTCCATGCACAGGGGCAAGCGATCGACGGTTCCATCAGCATGAGCACAGCGACCATCTGCTCCTTCAGGGGCCAAAAACATATGTTCGCCCTATAGCGGAACTGTAGCACGAGGTTCAGCAGGGGCTTCTCCCAGCACTTACTCTTATTAACAATAAAGGCGCTATATTTAGATCAGAGAGTCAAGGAAGCTTTCGAAAGATGTTTAGCACACAAAGAAATCAGACTACTTAGGTTGGTATGAAATTCCATAAGATGGAAATGACCTTTCCCTGGGGTCTGAGAAAAGCTTTGCTCAGAATGCAACAGGAATCAGACACCTTCTCATTCTGTCTAAACAGCACTATTTAGAACGGTTCGTTTTGACCACCGGTTGCTTTAAATGCTGCTCTGATTCACAGCATCATGGGCTGACTCTTAATTGTCCCCTTAATCGTTAAATTAGCATACACTTATTTAATGTTGTGCTTAGGTCATTTAAACATACGTTTATAATGCATGATGTAATGAAACTGTAATTATGTTTTTTTTTTAATCGTTAGGTAAAATGTCCTCTTCCTTCTTGATTAAAAGCCATTATTTACATAGTGCCAAAAAAAAACGACATTCCCAAAGCAGCTGTGCTAGTGATCCCCTATTAAGTAATATCCTAATATTTCTTGACAATTTGAGGATTTTGCTCAGCGCTCCAACAGTGGCACCTTGGCAGAACGAGGATTTGACCAATCGGCTTCAGAGCGAGGCAGATTCAGTAGGGGCGGGATCGTGTTGGAAATACTGCAGGTCCTCTTCTTAACATAAAGGTGCTGATGCTGAGCGGAGGCGCGCGCACGTACGTGCGTGCACGGGGCGGGGCTTTGGCGTGTTGTTGTGGATTCGCTCGCGGGCTTACGGATGAGCATCGCGTGCACTATTCGTTTAAAAAACGTAGTAATAATAATATTAGGAATACACGACGAAATGATTATAAAGTAAATACAAGCAAAAGGATTGACGAAGATTGAAAAGAGCCCGTGTGCTCATGCTGCTGATTTTAGAGTAGCTATACCGGGACACACGGACACGAGAAACAGATTTGTAGCTCCCACGGACCGCAGGCCGGAGTCGGATTAAGAACTGCGGCTTTGCAGCCTAACTAAGCACCATGGCGTGGCCGTGCATCAGTCGCGCGTGCTGCTTGGCTCGGTTCTGGTCTCAGCTGGATCAGGCCGACATCGCGGTGCCTTTGATCTTCACCAGCTACACGGACGCGTGCGAGCCGCGCGCGCAGCCCAGTTTAAGCGCTGCGCCCGCGGTGGAGACACAGCCCAGTGCGCAAGAGGTGGCGCCCAGAAAGTCCGGCGCGCCGGTGCAGGCCTCAGTGATGCGGCAGGACTTCAAGGCGTGGAAAGTGCGCCGCGAGCCGAGCTGCAAGCCCAAGCACGAGTACCACGAGCCGGAGGTGCCGCTGGACACAGAGACGCAGTATCAGAAGGACTATAAGCCGTGGCCGCTGCCCAGGAGGGATCACCCTTGGATCCCGAAAGCAAGCCGCGCCGAGCCGGACGGCGGAGTGGAGAAAGGGCAGATCGCAGACCGGGTGCAGGAGAAGGAGATCCTGAGCCGGAGGATGGTGGAGGACGGGGCCGTGATCGACAAGGGAGGGAGAGCAGTGGCGGACGCCCTTAACCGCCAGATCAAAGGGGAGGTGACCGACGGAAGCTCTTACAGGTCAGTTTTGATTTTACGCCAGTCAGTGCAAAGATTAAAGGATTTACAGAAGTCACAGAGATTCTTCTTGCCACTTTCTAGTCTGTTCAGATTTGATCAAATCTTTTTTGCAACAGTGCATCATTAAAAAAAGACCAAATTAATGTGTTTAAGTGTATAAAGCAAATAAATAAATAAATTAATGAAGTCCAGGAAGCACAGTCACCTCACAGCTCCAGATCCCCAGACCCGATTATCCCAGTTGCCTGGGTTGGTCTGTGTGTCCTTCCTGTTTCCTACAGGGCACTAAAGTTCCCTTTTACATTCCCACAAAGACATACATTTGGTCAACTGGCATCTGTAAAGTGTCCCTGTGTGTTTTTGTTTGTGCCCCATGATAAATTGGTGTGCTGTTTGCACCTTGTGCCCTGTGCTACCCTGAATTAATTAGGTATGAAAATGAATGAGGAACCCAATTTTAGGGACTCAGATGGGGCATACTGCAGGGAGAAGGGAGGCCGGTTCAGGGGTTCGTCCCCTTGGCACTGTGACAGGAGGGGTAGGTGCCAAATCCTTTGTATCCGTAACGTAAAAACACAATAAAAAATTAAATGAATCAAATTCTATTCCAGTTGAGATCCCATAAATCTAAATGCTTGGGGCCAACCTTGTTATTCTACTTATTAGAAACTAAATACCCATAAGTCACTGCTCTAACGAGACGTTTTATAGCAAAAGCCCAAACCTCCATTCATGATCTGGCTGAAGTGCAGTATTACAAAGACTGCCAAGCGTGTACCCACAGTGCACCTCTCTGGCATCACATCACACTCCGGTGTGAGTTCGTCGCCGTGGTGACCAGGCTTTTCATTAAGTTATTTTAGGAGTGAGTATAAATATGTATGTGTGTTTTCAAAAAGTCAGAGTGTAAACAGTCAGTCAACTTGGACTCTAGCGCAAGATAAATCACTTCATGTCAGTTTGAAGACGCATTACTGTACATACCGGAAGGTTCAGGGTTCGAATCCCACCTCCGACAAGCTGACACTGATGGACCCTTAATAGAATACAAGGAATTTTATTTGTCAGTGTACATGGTACAACAGAATCTTTACAACAGAAACACAATGTAAGACAACATGCATCCGAACGAATTTAAATGAATTTAAAAAATGATATAATAATAATAATAATATTAAGTAACAATATATAATAATGTAATATTGAAAGCAGGGATATAGTTTAATACAGATAGTAAGAGTATTATTGCGGCAATATAACATGAATATGACGAGAAGTGTTATTAAATAAATATAAAATAATAGTAACTGACGTTATAGTAATGTCAATAATGTTGGATCAAATTTGTCTGCTAAACGATTCAAGTTTAAAATGCTCTGTTTGTATTGTAATCATGTATCATTGTTAATGTGGTTTGTCCTTGTGATGATGCCACATCATGATGCCTGATTAACACAACAGTGACCTTGGGAGTCAGGTTGCCAGATTTTAATCACATTAATATCCACAGCAGAGCAAAAATACCGCCTTCTATAGGACACCAGAAGCCCCAAACTGATTTGGCTTTGCGTTTTAACCTAAACGTGGCCTTGACAGTTATTTCTGTTCCTACACACCAGTTGCTTCTCAAACTATAGACATACACTACTTAGACAAAAATCAGTGGACGCCCTTTCTCATTCTTGAGCTCTGCTCTGCTACTGCTTAGTGGCAGTAGATTGGGTTGTACTTATCCCCCAGTGACTCTGAAAAGGACAGGTATCATCAACTTTCTGCTCTGCTGTTCTTAGTGCCAGTTTTTGATGATTGATTGAGGCCTTCATGCACAGATCTTTGACCTCAGCTAAACTGAACAGCTTGAAAATGCCCCGGAGTTCCAAAAGTGTCCAATATCAGAACTACAGTCATGTTCCAAAATCTAGAAATCTAGAAAGCCCTCTTAGAAAAAAGACCAAAGGCTGTTCTAATTAATTTAATTGTAATTAAATATCCATGATGTGGATGCAGTGTATTGGGTGTCCACAAAATTTTGTCTCGTAGACTTGGCGTGAACCTTCTGTAATTATTTTGGAATGAACTTGGACTCGATGCTGAATCAGAGTCCTCTGGATTTAGCACTCTGGCTTGGTGTATGGACGGGGTTAAAGATTACGGAACACTCTTACTGTTTTTAGTGTTTGTGGTTGTTCAGGTTGTGTAATAGTCTGGTGTGTGTGTGTGTGTGTGTTAGTGTTAGTACCAGGGACGGAATGGGCATCAGGACAGCAGGGCCATTGTTACCAGCTTTCATTCTCTCTCTCCCATATTCACCATATTATGCTGTCATGATAATCCCTGGTTCAAACCCTGTTATGGAGTTTGCATGTTCTCTCTGGGTAGGGATTGGAACCTAATGTCAAAGTCAGTTATCTATTTTATGTATTTACATAATGCTTTTATATAGCTCTACAAATATCTTGGCCCATAGCTCCAACTAAGCAACCCTGGGGTGACAGTGGAAAGGAAAATCTCCCTAAATGTGAAGAGTGATGTCCAAGACCCAAAAAAGGACCTCCCTCGGAAGTCGAAATGTTATATGCCAACCTGAACTTACAGGACTATTAGTGTAAAAGGCCCAGAAATTAGAACAGGTTCCAAATCGTCCAGTTCATCAGAATGCCCCTGAGGTTATCAATTCATTTTATCCATACAATGCCTTTTGTTGCCAAAGCTGCTGGAAGAAAGGTTGATTCTGAAATGTCCCTGCATATGTGTGTGTGTGTGTGTGTGTGTGTGTGCATGAGCCATGTGATGGATTGGCACTCTGTCTAGGGTTCCCCTCTTGCACCTTGTGCTGCCAGTTAAGCCCCGGCTCCCTGCGACCCTAAAATGAATTAAGAAAATGAACTGATTAATGATTGTCCGATCCATATCCGTTTTCGTTACAGTCCGGGTTGGATAGAATTGTAACTATATTTTATAGAATTAACAATCATAATAGGAAGTAGGATCTGTCATATACACAGTACAGTACACATACAGTTTCCGTCTGAATAACAGAAAGCTAGCATTGGCGAACGCTTGTAACACCTGCAGAGAGGAAAGAGAATCTTAGTCCTTTGTTTTTGTTTTTGACTACTGTAATGTACGGTCAACACCCTGTTTCACAGAACGTAATGTGGACGATTAACGTCCCAGTTCTAGGGACTAAGATGGGGCATACTGCAGAGCGAAGGGTGGCCAGTTCAGGGGTTCTTTCCGTGGATAAGTTCTTCAAACATTGACTGGAATTGAGTAAGAACTTGTTTTTTACAGAATTAGGCTTCGCATGCTGAGTATCTATACATTGTGTTGGAGATCGTTTCGAAAAACTTGGTTGCAAATTGATTTTTCAATGAACAAAGTCGGTAAGCAACAGTAGTTCTTGTTTGTACGTTCGCTATACGTGTAAATCGTACAATAAAGGTTTAATAAACATTTAATATGTTACAACAATTATAGCACGTCCCGTCTTGTAACATAGGGCATGTTCGATTAATCGGACCAGCTGGTTATTAGGACCAAAACCATCCCGTCCCGATGTGCGCCCATTAACCGGATTCGACTGTATTTGTTTTGAAAAGTAGTCTCTGTTTTGCAGGACTGAGTTTAAACCTTACGCCGACATCAAACCGGCCAGAGCGATCCGAGCCAGATCACAGTACCAGCCTCCCGATGAGAAGACCAGCCTGGAGACCAGCTACAGCGCCACCTACAGGGGAGAGCAAGCCAAACTGCAGCCGGCTGACAATAAAGCGCTGGAGAGGAGGAGAGTACGTACGCTGTACAGCGAACCCCACCCAGAAGCCAGCAGGGTGAGAACACAGTCCGCTCTTTAGGCATTATTCAGCAATTCATTTCTGTGAGTGCAAATATTTTTAGATAAAACCACATTATAGTACACTGGATTCACTTTTTTGGATTGGACTTCACAACTATTATGATTTGTATTCGTCACAAGGCTTGAGTAATACTAGGATATCCGTAATAACATCAGTAATCATAATGAAGTATAAGGTATATACTGTATGTTTGTTGGGATTATGAGAATTACAGATAGTTTAAAGTGTACTTTACAGAAGTCTGAACTGACGGATTAGAGCACATTATTATATTACACATTTAGAACTCATTTTCTGGATAAGGATTAAAGCCTAGTCTTGGACGTAATTATAAAAGAAACGATGAGAACTTGTTTGTCAAATGTTTTAGGATTAATAGTCAGGGTAATGACAATGCTACTCTTTCAGAAAGCTTTCATTTCGCTTTCTAGACAATCAGACCAGAATTTATCCCCTGAGGTTAAAACATCTGAGAAACACACATGCTGACACTAAGCTGACGCCTCGCCTGACCTCACCAGAGGCAGGAACTGAACCAGCGGTAATGCATCGGTTTGTTGTGCTGAAACATCTTGGTTTGCTCCCTCTCGTGTTCTCAAGTTTCGGCACTGAAAGATCAGATATTTTGGATTTGTGTTCCCAGATATTTCTCGCCAGACGCTCTCTGGGTCTGAGATGGGTCTGTGTGATCAGACCATAGGTTCACTTATATTCTAACAGTTATGCTGTCTATATTATAACACTTATAGTCTATATTTAAATTACATTCGGTAATTTAAAAAACAGGGTTTTACCTTCACTTTTGTCCCAGAAACAAAAACAGGTGGATCCTCAAGTACTGTTATGTTGAATTCATATTTAAGTGAGAACGCAATTGATTGATGGATTGTTACTTCTTCATACATAAGGCTAATGCATTCAATCTGCAAGCCTATCCATATTGCTCTCTAACTGACATGCCCTGACATGTCATGTTTCTGCAGGCCCCTGGTGACACATTTATCTAGGGTTGTGCACTTTACAAACAGCTGATACCGCACTATGGGAACTCTAGAAACAGATTTGGTTTTTATATGTTTGGATTTGTTTTTAGACTTTACATTAAGACCAGACCTTTAGTACTTCAGGACGTTCAGATCAGACTTTTGTTGTCCATACTATAAGACTAGACTTTTGGGAGGGATTTCCAGCTCTGATCCCTCTTACAGGCTGTAACATCTGTCTCCTTAGGTGGACAGATCCAGTCTTCCACGCTCCAAACCAAAAAAGACACCGACCCCTGTGCCGTCTCACGGCAAGCCGGTGAAGAAGTCGAAGGAGAAGCAGGCGTCCTCGTCGGCTCGAGGCACGAAGAAGAGCTCGGAGAAACAGCGGCCGAGCGGCAAGGAGAAAAGTAAAGAGATGAACAACAAACTGGCTGAGGCAAAAGAGTAAACACCACTGCACTTCCTCTCTCACTTCCTCTCTTCCTCAGTACAGCCACGGAGCGACGGATCAGTCAGCTAAGAGCATCTCGTTCAGAGACTGTTCCCTCTACGGGGGTTCTCTTCCTCCCACGCCCATTCCTCTGTCCATCCCTCTTTCCGCCTGTCTATCTCTCTCTCTTTGCTTTCTCTGTGCATGTGTAAGTCTAGCTCTCTCTCACTCACTCTGGCTCTGTGTAAGTCTCTCTCGCCTCCGCTATGTGCCCCTTCATCACGCCCTAATCATTTGCATTCCCCCTAGCTCAGCCCGCCAACCTACCGCTTGCCTGCCCCGCCCTCCTGCCTTGTCAGAGAGGTTTCCATGGCAATCGCATGTCATGGATGACGATGACGTTGGTGCGGATCCCGTGACGTTGCATGGAGCGGCCGATGGAATGCGTTTCTGCTGGGACGTGTTTATCTAAGAACTGATTCATCCTCATCTCTGTGATGAATTACACAGCATGAAGCTTAAACCGAACTCTTTCATTTCATTCCTCCCCACGAAAGCTCGCCCGCTGATGAATCTGGACCTCTGTTAATGTCAATATGTAACGTGTGCAGTTCTGTCTTAAATCCTGTGCTTTAAGTATTTACACGTAGAGCTTGAAGAATATCTGGATAATGCATCCCAGTTATAGAGTCAGAAAGAATCACTCCTTCAGAGTCGTTTGTAAAGGATAAGGGTCAATACTACAGATTCAGAGTCACTTCCATAGATTTACAGTCACTCATACCGATTCAGAACAACTTATACAAATTCAGAGTCACTCATACCGATTCAGAGTCACTCATACCGATTCAGAGACACTCATACCGATTCAGAGACACTCATACCGATTCAGAACAACTTATACAAATTCAGAGTCACTCATACTGATTCAGAGTCACTCATATCAATTCAGAGTCACTCATATCAATTCAGAGTCACTCATATCAATTCAGAGTCACTTCCATAGATTTAGAGTCATTCGTACCGATTCAAAATTACACCCATACACTTAGAGTCGCATCTACAGATTCAGAATCACTTCCACAGGTTCAGAATCACTTCCACAGGTTCAGAATCACTTCCACAGGTTCAGAATCACTTCCACAGGTTCAGAGCCACTTCTACAGGTTCGGAGTGATTTATAAAATCTGAAATTACAAATTCAAATCGCCATCTCAATTCAGATGCACTTCTACAGTTTCAGAGTCACTTCCACAGATGCTCAGTTACCCCAAACAAATTCTTAAGAGTACTCTTTAAGTGTTATTAAACATATTTCAAACTTCTACAAAAGATTCAGAGTCTGTTGCAAGTTTGGGATCTCCTAAAAGGTTCAGATTGACTTATTGCTTAAGAGATGCAGAATCATTCATTCTAGAATCACTTCTATAACTAATTTGAGACACAAAAGATTCAGAGTCACTTCTGCAGATATTAAGTCACAAATTCAGATTCTGTTCAGAGTCTATGGATACGGAGAAGATCCCACAAGCTCAGAGTTGCTACTGCAGTTCCATAATTACTTCTACAGACGTTAAGTGTTCCATACAAATCGATGTCTAAACATTCAGGGTTGTCTTGACACCTTCAGATACGGATCTAGAGAGGTAGAGTCATTTGTGTCACTAGTCCAGTGCAGCTCTATTCATTTCGAGTCAGTTCTAAAGGTTCCGAGTTTTTAAAAGGGGAAACAGGCTTTACGATAGTAGCCTGCTCCATGTGCGCTACAAAAATGTCATCCAGGTGCCTGATAGTTGATTGTGAAGAGTATGTAAAGAACAGTCATTTATTACCATTATTACCTTGTTACCCGAAAAGACTTTTCTAACTATTCAATCTTAATTATTTCCTCCTGTATCGAGTTACGCATTTGGTAACGAGGAAACAGTCTCTGTTGCTAGGGTGATGCATTAGGTTACAGTAATGTGGTTATGCATTATAGGATGTTGTGTCGATTTGTATTTTGGGAAATAGGCTTGTGGATTCGATGTTAGATGTGAAATTGTGCTTTTATTAGATAATGGGATAAAGGATGAGATCATGATATGGTGATGAGAAAGGATAGGTCTAAGTCGTCCTGGTAGGCGGACTGAACAGACGGAAGCTTCTTGCAGCTCGGCTCAAAGCGACTGAAACACATCCAGAGTATTTTGCTGCTCTTAACGATGTTCTCGCGTAGGAACTTCTACTTGTTCCTCTTGTTTTTTGGTTCATGTTATCATTCCCATTATACCTGTAATCATGTTGCTTTCTTTAATTTCTTCAGTAACCTTTCCTGGCACCATTTTTGTTATCCTATTGCTGACAAAGTCCAATCATTGTCCTGCTTCATCTCCTGAGCTACATGCTTTGATTACCATTTTTATTTTATCTGAGGTTTTCTGATGTCACACTGAAACCTAGATCATGGCTTTGCTCAAGTGCATTTGGGCTTAAAACCATTTACATGTCCTAACCTCCTGATAACCCTTTTATGTCTGGGGTCGCTGATATGGGAATTGATGCCATTCCTTCGTAGTGTCTGTAGCTCTCATTTGGCGGGGTATTTGGTGAGACAAACAGGGCTTATCTCGGGGTCGAACATGTTCCCCAAACGTCACACGCTTACGATTGGTGCTAACTGTCTGGATGTATGCTTTATTCGATTTGAACAAGTGGAACAAGTGAGCTGTGACGCAGTGGCGATGATAAACCTGTGATCATGTGACCTGTGCTTGATCTCTACTTGCTCATACTTATAAAAAAAAAAAGTATTGTTGCTAATAAATGCCAACGCAGAAACCGTGTCTCGGTTTGTTTTGTTTGAAAGGTGCACTTCCTCTTCCCTTTTCTCTTCATTAAGTTCACGATTCGGTGGGTCCCTCTACACCCACCCAGTTCCCTCTCGTCCTACTTGACCAGTTTTCCTTCTAAGCCAATTGGTTCTTCTTCTTCACCTGTGTAACCTTGGTCCATTTGTCCCAATAAGTCTTCTCTTCCATTTCACCGCATTACTCCATCTACTAAAGCTTTGTTCAAATTGAACTGGACAATCTTTACTCTTTTCTTTTTCCACTACACACCTTTTTCTCCATTAATCCCACTCGTTTAACTTGTCCCTTTTTTCCAGCTGCCCCCCCCCCCCCCCCAATTGGTTCTGGTCCATTTCATCAACACTTTCCATTATTATTTTTCCCTTTTCTCCCTTTCCGTCCTCTCACCTCTATAATAATTGCACCTCTCTTCATCTCGTTCTAGTCTAACTTCTAACTGCATTCTACAGTCCTGAGGTTGTACCATCTCCCTGTCTCGTTGAGGATCACCCCAGTTCTTTCGGGCTGCTACTTTTTTTGGCTGCTATTCCATCTCATTCAACTAGTCCCAATGTTACAGGTGCTTGTGATTCCTCAACTGTACTCCCTCATATTCAACATAACCTTGGCACCAATTCTTATTAGCCATTTCATCCCGATCCTCATACTTTTCTCTCTTTAATTCTCTTCCTCAGTTCCTGTTCTTCCTTTTCCTGTTTCCCGTTTGATCTCCCATTTCTCTGACTTCCCTCTCTTCACAAAAGTCCATGTTTCCATTCTACCGTCATGAGGTTGTACTGTTTCACTGTCCCATTAGTACCCTTTATCCTACTCGCTCCAATTCTTATGCCTTATTATAATTTTTTTTAACCATTTTTGCCTGTTACTCCCTCCTAATTTAATTTAGCCGGTCCCTCTCTCTTTATCAGAGAGCCCCAACCGGACATTCTGACCCCTGTTATTTAACCTCATCTTCATACTCTTTTTTTCTCTTAACCATTTCATCCCTTTCCTCATTAAAAAGTCCCTCTTTTCCTTCTTTTTGTTCCTCTTCCTCCATTTCCACTCTCACTATCCCATATTTTCCCTTTTTCACCCGTCTCTTCCCTGGCAGGTAGGCGGGTTTAAGACTGAACGGTAGGTGGATGTTGATGTGTAGTGTGTGGTGTGTGGTGTAGACTCATGTACATGTTGTGAGGTGTCTGAGTCCAAATGGAAGAGAATCCCAGTAGAGCGGTGGTAGCTTGGCTTTGTTTCTAACCTCGAACTCTAACCCTGTGACCACCCCTGGCATCCTTTCGTACGGTTGCCATGTTGTGAGAAATGTACCTGTAAATTTGAGCTATCATCTGATCTATCAGGTATAGCGTCTGATAAATCCGATTCCATTTATCCGAGTCCATTTATTTCTCTGATATATCTGAGCAACGGCTTGATGTCTGTTAAGTAAAGGATGCCAGGGGGCTGATATCAACATAATCAGGTATGAAAGTCACCGTGATTGCAAGAGCACCCCGGTAACTCACCCACACGACTGTATGTGCGATGTTGTGAGACTTTGTGGCCTCTGTCTGCAGCTAACGCATGGCCTTTTCTCGTTCGTTTTTTGAAGGGTCATGCTAAAACAGCAGCACTACATTCAGCTCTGCCAACCTATCCGAGATATCGGTTGGGTGCAGACGTTAAAGCAACACCTGTGGCGCTGCGCCATGCCTGACCCAAGGTAATACGCACGTGAGCCGTGACCTACATCAAGCCTTTCATTAAACTGTCGTAACGTAGCATAGGATGATTTCAAGTTTGCTTTCATTTGATTGTGCATTATGCCTTTCTCTTCCATATGGCAAGCCTGCTTTTCTTGTTTTGGCTTTTTTTTTTTCATACTGTCTCATCATAATGTCATCAATGAAATGTGTTCGCATATCCCCTCCGATATGTAACACATAGAATATACGCATTATACTACATAATATTCTATTATATTTAGGAATATATTAATACCCAACGGCAATATATTCCATTTCCATATGGGATTCTCCGTTCTCCACTTTGCCTCTCACTCTTGCTTTCACGGTTTTGTTGAAGTTGCAGATTCACATGGTTAGACAATAAACTTATTCAGGTCTAAACCCAACCTCCATATATAATTATTTCTAATTATATCTTTTGTTTTATATATATTGTATTATGGATAATCATATATAATTAGGGAGGCACGGGGGCTCGGTGGGGTAGCAGCACTGCCTCACAGCAAGAAGGTCCCGGGTTCAATCCCAGGGCGGGGCGGCCTGGGTCCTTTCTCTGTGGAGTCTGCATGTCCTCCCCGTGTCTGCGTGGGTTTACTCTGGGTACTCCGGTTTCCTCCCACAGTCCAAAGAC